>ML336934.1:0-53739 GCA_005239505.1 Nicotiana paniculata | reverse complement strand
AATCCTATATTACTTGTCGACCACGTACACTTGCGTGTGCATTGGAAATTCAACCAACATATGTCAATATAGTGCTTCCATTCACCAAAACCAAAAAACCAACTTACATTTCTGTATAATAATGAATTAACTGTTGAATGTGGGATTTCCCCAGGCTCTTTCACAATTACAGAGATAATGCTATATATATTTTGGTGAAATCTCTAACCTCCTTGTGTATAAGATGGTAAAAATATGTATATGTACCTTTCACCTATTGTAGCTGTACTCTTTCCAAGCTACGCTCGGATAACAATAAGCTGGAAGTCATGTGCCCACACATTTGGCCCAATGGAAACATCTTGCTACTCTACTTGGTAAAGAGTAGTCTAAAAGGGACGAAGGATCTGTCATTATGTCTTCAGCCTTTGACCAAATGTATACCCCTCGTTCTTGTCTGCTACCAGGAACCGTGTTGTCTAATATGAATGCCGCCAATAGCGTAACCACCATGTTCAACGACAGAAGTGCATTCATTGCAAAATTGAACTAACAACAACATTAGGAAGAAACAAGACGTCAGTTCTTTGCAAATTCATGGAAATTAAGAAGGAAAATGGCGTAAAAAGTACATCTTCTATAGTAACACGTTCTAGTACACAGTTTTCCTGTTATATATCAAACCTCGTGCAATTGTTAAGCAGCTTACATGACAACTATTCGATTGATCTGTCATTAGTTTTGGCTGTATACTGCACTAATAATACATTTCTTGTCAAACTTCAAACCATTATACTATCAATAAGTCAAATTTTGGTAAATTCATTTGAAATACAAACATCACATAAATCTACTATATGCTTGTTTTATCAAATCCAAAAGAAGAAAAAAGAAGACGAGAATTGCCTATAGGGTGAGTTGAAGGACAGTAATAGAAGTCTTTAAGATGAACTCACTTGTGCATTCCCTGTATGGACTGGTCCGTTGGATGCTGCTGCATAAGGAATTAGATATCCAGGCAAAATTAGGCCGGTCTCTGGTGCATACTGCTGAAAATAAGCAGGGATCGACAAACCAAAGAACAATGATACACCAACAATTATAATGTTTCGGGAACTTGCATTTTGGGTGTACTGCAATGTTGATAGACCAAGAGCCACAATAAGAGCCCATATGAAGCATAGTACCGCGGCGGCCAATGCTTGTGGTATAGAAGCAAGAATAGCACCAATTTTACCTACCATACACAAGTAGAAAGATTAAGAGCTTACATGTCAACATTGCCGAGATAATTTTCATTGTTAAAGAAGTACATAACCAGAAAACAAATGTTCAGTATCTAAAAGAAGGCAGTGTGTTTGCTTCTAAATCTACGCTCACATGTGATTAATGAAAACACTTAGAAACTGCGGCAGAAGAAAACCAAACCAAAAATTCTTTTACTTTACATTCATGCTTGCGGAAATACACACTTTTGATAAATGGAGACAGTTGAGTCACCAAGTTCTGAAATTAGAGATCTTATGAGGAGAACTTATAATTTGGTTTGCAGAAGTGGTGCATAGAAATGCCATAACATCGGTTAACCAAATACAGTATGCAGGAAAGAGGACAAATAGCTTATATAAAGTATCCAAACACACAATACACCATCCTTTGGAACAAGACTAGATTACTTTTTAATTAGAAAAAAAAAAGGAATAAGATAAGCTTTTTCCAGCTTAATGATGAAGTCTTCACTGAATCATACCTACGAAGGAGAACAGGATTAAGAAAGCTGCTCCAAGCTGTACAGCCCTTCGGCTTGCTACCTTTGTTGCATTGATAGTGTGTACATTCTCGGTCAAAGTTGTTGACCCAGTACCCGTTCCCCAAAGTCCAGCCAATACACTACAGAAACCTTCCAAACCAATCCCCCTGCCGACTATACCCGGGGTCGGAGGTTTCAAATTGATTCGTATTGCTGCGGAGTGATAACTTCCGATCTACAATGTCAAAATCTTAATCAGTTTATAACTCAAACAAACTCTGCTGTTGCTCCAAAAGATAGTATCCAAAATAATTGGTCTTGAATTCTTAAAGATAGTAAGATTAGTAAGAGAAAATATTATGTTTCTCTTTCCTTTATTTTTGAAGCACTGTGAAAAAATTCAGATGAACCAAAAACAATAAAGATGGAACTCCATATTAACTCATTCTTTTTTTTAAATATTCATAAATTATCTTACTTGTGAAATGCAATATGTCAGCATAGAAAAAAGAGGAGTAAGATTCCATTTCCTATAGGCTAAATTGAAAAATCACATAGAAAAACAAAATTTATGCCAGAATATGCCGAATCATGAAAACAAGACCTCATGTTGATGAAATATTTAACTAGAATAACTTCTATATCATAAATGAAACTTTAGACAGGTCACCGAGTACTCACGGAGTCAACAGAAGCAACTAGTGACACAATGACCATAATGATTGAAGTACGTAACCGAAAGGTCGGTATACCCCATTGGAAAGGGTAAGGAATCCTGACCCAAGCAGCGGTTCTCATAGCATTGGAGACATCAGTCCTACAGTGCCTCATTGTATCTGCATGCTTTCGACAAGCATCGATAAGGATGTTGGAAGCTGGTATGTCAGCGCTACAACCCTTAAAGTTATATGCACCGCCAGTCGTCAGAAAAAACGCATATGCCCAAATGATTACAACACTAACAGGGACCTGCAATAATTCTTTTTGTTTGTTAGCACACAGATGAATAATGTGATGATAGTTTCACAGTAGCTAAAAAATCATAATGGATCTCACAATCAGAACTATCCATAACAAAGATATTACAAGAAAGAAATACGCACTGCATATATACGAAACACTCGGTGACCAAAAACGGATACTCCTCGAAGGTACTGCGAAGAGAAAAGATGGAACTAAGTTAGTGAAAGAAAAACATATACTAGAGCTCAGGAGCGAGCCACTGAATATCCATGACGATACAAACTGTTTTTTCTTTAATCAAGTAAGAAAAAAATTTCATTAAATAAAGGAAAAACTCATCTATACAAGTAGTATACCAAAAATAGAAAGTATGATCATGAAACATTCACAGAGCTACCTACCAAGGTAAAAATAAGGACCAGTAGTATCTGAGGAAGGCTGATTTCTACACAACTACCAGCTTGTGGAAAACCATAGCTAAAAAATGCTAAACCCACTGCTGCTACTGTTGGTGCGACAACGACTGGATTTATGAACCTGCAGGATATGTTCTTAAACATGTCGATTAATTCTTGGAAGTGTCTTAAAAACAGAACTAGAAGACTGATCCATGTATACAATGATGATTCAAAGCTAGTCTTGGTAAAACTTTAACTTATACAGACAATTATTACAAAGGTTACATAGATCCCAAAATCCATTGTAATCCATCTTTCTTGATGCTTAAGTTTATTTTGACATCTTCCCATCTATACCAACACAGATTAGTAAAATACAAGAAAAAAGTATATTCTTTAAGGGTAAAATGATTTCCGGATTCTGCACAGTACTACATGTTAAGTAGTTAGCCATGTATAATGTCCCACATCGGGAAGTAGATACCTATTATTATGTAATCACTGTATATAATTAGGGCATTGTACAACACTTTAGATAATTAATAATATTTTCTCTCATGCTTTCTAGCACTGCAATTGGTGGAAACTGATTTCCTTTTCAATAGCATGCAAAACCCAAAGACCATTTGTATAAACTGAAATTTATCTCATATTATTTAAAAAAGAGATGCAGCTCTTTCAAGTTCTCCTAGAAAGGAAATTGACGAAAGGGGGCTGGTCAAGATGGATAATGAGTTAAAGGGCTCAAATGTTACCGTAGTAAAAGGGACATCAAGCCACTGTAACCCAAAAAGCTCTGGAAAATCGATCCAACAATTATAGCTCCTTGTAACTCCCTCATTATGTACCTAAATTTCTGTGGACACCCAAACAAGTTTCCATCAGCAAAAATCCATCATCTATAAGAGCATGTAAAAAGTATAACAAATAAATAAATAAATTTCACGTGCAGCCAATATTGACACCACATTATGAGAATTAAGCACGGTCTTTCTAGAAATTTTCCATTGTACATGCAGTGTAAAGACTATAGATTGTTACTGATTTAGGTAACAAAGTTATAGAAACAATTGTTCTGGAAACAATTAACACCTTCAAGTAGTACTAAAGTAAAAGATGAAGATCATTCACTTTTCCTCTTTATTCAGGCGTACTAAAATGCTAACAGNCCCCCCCACCCCCCAGGTAATAGAAACAACAAATTTAAGTATAACTCTTGGCTACAAACTGTGAATGGAGGTCTTGTTATATCTCTTTATGATGCTACTTAATCATTTGAACATATTCGGTACACATACAAAAATGGATACATAAAAGAACCATTAACCTAAACAAAGTCTCACAAGGGTAACTTCATTTTAACTTACATGCTCAGCAAGATTCCGGTACTCCTCGGAATTCATGATAACTAATGCAGGCGCCAAATATACAAATGAACTCCCTTGAACCAAAGGGAGACGGGTGCCAAAATATGAGTGCAGTATTGTGGTAAGGCCAGAAACTAGCAGCATCGTGGAAACCACATTGGCGGTATCTTTCTGTCAACATATGGAAAATGAAATCAATGAGAGTGAAAATAAACTCCATTATACAACTGTAATTCATGTTGCAAGCTCACAAGGGAACTACTCACATCACTTCCGCCCATTGTGGGAACAATAATCAGAGGGATAAAAATAAGCGAACCGGCCAATGATAAATAGTGCTGCAACCCATAGTACATAAGAGGCACTGCAGTTTAAAGACCAAAAGATGGTCAATTAGTGATCAGCATAGAATCTCACGAGATACTACAGCTAATAAATTTCACCATGAAATGTCTTCATTCTTCATCACGAGTAAATCTCGAAATGAGTATCTACTAATTCTTTGCGACAGAAAGACAATTTTGTGATCAGATAGCATAAGTTTAGTTATACATTGTACAATGAAGCTTCGGAGATCTGTCTATTTGGTCAAAATATCTTGACTTCAGCAATGAATTGTTTACAGTCCAGAACTGTCAATGCGTATTGACTTCAGCAATGAATTGTTTACAGTCCAGAACTGTCAATGCGTATTGGTTTAGGACTCAAATGCATACAAGCAGCACTTTCATTAAGGGGAGTAATTCCCACAGGACAAACATGTTTATATCTACTGTACATTGTCTGAGGTGGCATTTTAAATGCTTCTTATGTTTGAATTTACTTTCCACAAAAGGCTTTTAAGGATATTACCATTTCAATTACAGTGCCTTACTTCAAGGATTGGACACATTATCCTTTTTGTACATGTGACTCAGCACCATCAACAGTCATTTATCGATTCTTCTACTTCGAATAGCCTACTACATTACTAAAACATTTCTTCCTGCTCCTCTTTATACTTCTACTTAGATGGTCATAGAACTGTCTCTCTTAGCAATGTGATTTCAGAAGATTCATAAATTTCTTCCAAAATTATTCGACATAAAGACATTCACAACCAAATAAAAGGGAAATAGGATTAGTTCATATCAATGACGAGCAAAAAACAACAACAACTACACCTCAATCCCAAGCAAGTTGGGTCGGCAATATGAATCCTCATTTTTTTCTGTAAGCTCAACTCATAACATCATTAAAATCAATGACAAGGACAACATTCAAAAAATCTTAGAAGCGGAATATGTACTTACCAAGTCCCGGATTTTCCCTTAGTCCACATTTTATCGGCGGAGACTTATGCCACCCTCCATAGCTAGGATCCTCACCATCAGGATATCCCACTTCTTCATCCACATCGCCGTCATCCTTCCTACTTTCTATATGTCCATTCCCATTTACAGCTCCATTAGCAATATTATTACCATTGACATTCTCATTCAAACCATCTTTCCTCTCCTCATTATGAGCTCTCAAAATAGGCTCCATCTCAATTCTCCTTCCAAGATTCTCTCCTCTTCTTGTTCCATTTCCTAAACCCTCACCCAAAACTGGCTCAATTTCAACCCCTCTATTTCTAGCTCTTCCCAAAATGGGATCAAGCTCAATCTTTGGAGATACAGTTTCAGTTTTATTAACCACCCCTCTTTCTAAATCAAATCCAGCATTATCATTCCTCACATTCAGATCTCTCCCACTAGTAAAATCCCTCCTACTTAAACTATTAGCTCTTTCAGTATCCCCAGAAAAAGTTGTTGACACAAAACCAGTTCTTTTAGCCCAAGATTTCAACTCTCTAGGATCATGACCCTTTTTTGGTACAAAAGGCTCAATCTTTGGATTTTGATCCTTTTGTCTATCCTTTTTTTCTTTCATTTTTGAGTTTGACCCACCTTCCATTTCACTTTTTCCTCAAATGGGTATAAATTTTTTCAAGAAAAACACCAAAAAAATCACTTCTTTCCTCACACCCGCTACACAAAAACGAGAAAAGAACAAAACTTTAAGCAAATCAAGAACTGAAGTTTCTATAATGGAGGTGGCAGTGTGAAGTGAATATGGTTTTTTGAGCTCTTTCAAACCATTAATGGTAGCTGCTGAGCTAGTAAGAGCTCAAATATTAGTGAAAAATAGCATTTTCTTTCTTATACTACAGAGTACTATATTGTGATTATTTTTTGTTCGGCATTGCCGCTCAGCTGTTGATATCAAGCTGAAGCTTCTTGGGATGATGAAAGTGAAAAGACAAGAATGCCACTATTATTATGTCAGTTGCCGTTGAAATAGTGAGTATTGTGATTGGAGGGTGACTGTAATTATGTCCCTTTTTCAAATAGGTACTTTGGCTCCCTTAGTTTTCAAGCATTCTCTATATCTTAACTCAGTTTTTGGACTCACTGAGTTCATGTTGTCTTTACCTTGCACAAGGAAAGAAAATTGTCGGTTCTCTCGAGTAATTCAGGGATTCGGTCCGAACTAGTTTGTTAGCACCTTGACTATTTTAGCGGGTATCTCTTTTTTTTAAGTATATATATTAATTGTTAATAAAGTTATTGTCATCTGAACTTTGACGTAACAAGTAAAGTTATTGTCATTGGATCAGAAGGTCACGGTTTCGAACTGTAGAAATAATCTCTTGCAGAAATAGAGAGTGAGGTTACGTACAATAGACTTGTGGTACGACCCTTTTATGGTCCCCGCGCATAGAGGAAACTTAATGCACTGAATTGCCCTTTTATATATAACGGGTAACTCCACTTATTAAGGTTCAAGCAAATAGGAAAAAGTCACCTTTCGTGTGGCGTCCGAGCTAGCTGAGCATTTCGACTATTTTATCAGTATTTTTTATCAGTATATATACCGGGTAACTCTACTATTAATAAGGTTCAAACAAAAAAAGCTGACTCGGTTATGTATTATCAATTTATCACATCATGTTCATGTTTGTCTATAACATGTCCGAATGAAATTGGACTATCTTAGCATTGTTTTACTAGTTCTCAAGATTCATGTTAGTTTTTAAAATTTCTCTTATTAAATGGGTTTAGTATATGCAGTAAAAGTATAGAATATAATCGAGTTATTTATTAAGTAATTACATATAAATCTTTCAATTAGTAGTAGTAATTAATATAATCTGATATAAATGGTATCACAAGTTAAAATTCAATATTAGTGTTAAAGAGCTTTTATAGGAAGGGGGAGGGAGAGGGATATGTGTCTATAAATTAGAAGCTTGAATTGTCATGACTCTAATCAAGAAAATGAGTCTAACTTCATTATATTGCCAAAAAAAAAATGAAAAAATGATATTGTATAGCCACTCTAAAAATAATAGCCGAAAAAATATTATTTTTTTTATATTATATATAAATTTTATACATTTTTTCGGCTATTGAATATAAATAGTTTTTGTTTTTGGCTAAAAGTAAAAAATCGGTTCTTACTCCTCCATTCATCACAAATACTCCTAAAACATTACATTTATTGATTTTCTTCATTGCCTTTCTTCTTAAACACATTATTACTTATCTAATCAATTTCTGTACAGTGGCTGATATTGACAACCTACTGATACGTACCAAACTTTGTATTTTAAAGTTTTTTTTTTAGAGGAATTGAAATGGGTTAATGGACACAAGAGCCATAATGCGTGTAATAAAGAAGAAGAAGAAGAAGAAGAAGAAGAAAAAGAATGATATATACAGTCAAACCTCTCTATAACAGCCTCGTGAATTACTGTTATATAGAACATATATTATAACATGATATGAAAATTGATTCTGAAAAAAAATTGATTTTTATAGTGAAGTGTTGTTATATAGGGATGCTGTTATAATGAGGTCTGACGGTAGCAGAAGCTAAGCCATGTGTGAAGCAACCCTAAGTATTTAAGCAATAATCCAAGTGTCATTATTTGAGTGGTTGAGGGGTGATAATGATGTTTAACGAGAACCGGTGTTATTTAGTGGAAGAAAACACAAAAATCAAAGGATTTATTGGAAATGTTAATTGGAGAAAGAAAGGCAAGAAAGCTAGGAAAAGTGAAGTTTATTTTATCACAAGATCCACTCTGGACTTCATAGCTTGGAAAAGCAATTAAACTAATTATACATATATTATCCACTAATTATACATATATGACATATTTGCCAACTATTTTTTTAGATGAACGGCTATTTAAATTAATTTTATTAAAATAGTGAGAAGGTAAAGTTACTGTCATGTGATCAGGAGGTCACGGGTTCGAGCGGCGAAAACAGACTTTTGCAGAAATGCAAGGTAAGTTTGCGTACGAAAAACTTTTGTGATCCGTTCATTCTCCGAATTTCACGTATAGCGAGAACTTAATGCACCGGACTGTCTTTTAATCATATTTCTCTAGTGATAATTGGGATAAAATGGTTATAAACTTGTAATTATTTGATTTTTGACACCCTTGAGGAACAAGATAAGATTGTTCGTTTGGAGTTGTTGATGATGATACGTAACCAAACAAAAGGTCTTGACTTCATCATTTTGTTTTTGCTACCACCCCACTTCTCATTTCGTCAAGCTTTCTTTTGGGGTAGGGGGGGGGGGGGTCTTTTTTGGTTAATTTTAAGGTATTTTTCAATTTTTCTTTTAAAAAATTGTAATTGCTATGTTATCTCCAAATTTGCATTTAGATGATGTTGGGAAAAAAAAGATGTTCTTAAACATTATCTTAGTTGTTTACAAAAAGCAGAGGCTGAACATTTCTTGCGATCAGTGGCGGATTCAGAACTTTTACTAAGGAGTGTCAAAATATAAATAATTAAACATATTAAAAAATCAAAGGGAGTCAACGTACAGTAAATCTACATAAAATAAAAAATCTATCTAGTAATATAGTGTAATTTTCCGGCGAAGAAGTGTCACCGCCACACTTGGGGTGCGTCCTTCCCCGGACCCTATGTGAATTCTGGATACCTTATGCAACGAATTGCCCTATAAATTCATTGATTCAAGAGTTTTAAATGGGGTGAACACAAGATTAATGATATAAACTCCACATAATTAACATCACATGATTTTCCTTCAAAATCTAATCTCAAAAACATAGAAGCTTGGATTTTCATTTTCTCCCTTTAATATTATTGCAAAATCGTAAGCTCTAAGTATCCTGTGGTAGCCAAAGTTTACTTTTTCTAGACAAAATTATTTAAAAAAAAAAAAAAAAGTTTATCCTTCTACATTTTTCCAATGCTATAAACTGGCTTTTAGAGATCAGATAAGCATGCATAAAGCTGTAAAAAAGTTTCTAAATTTTTTATATTAGTGCCTGTTAAAAGTTCCACAGATTCGAAAAGTCAACTTTACAATATCCTCATCTTTCATCATAATCTTTTTATCACATTTATTTATGAATTAATTTTATGTTTATCAATATCATGCCATATTTTTTTCAAGGTCGAGTACATGCTACCTCACATCAATATAAATGTCGAGTAACCACCTAATATTATTTACCTCTACTGAGATTTAGACTGTGACCTCCCATAATTTTTATTTACTTCATTGATATTTTCTAGCTCTAGTGAGATTTGAACTATGATCTCCCATAACTTTTACTTATGACTTCACTGACATCGGCAACTAGATTATATATTAGCTTTCCCACTGCATACATAATCTAAAATTTGTTGTTTCAATACAGCCCGGTGCACTAAGTTTCCGCTTTTCGCAGGGTCCAAAAAAGGATCGGATCATAAAGGTCTATCGCCCTGCATTTCTGCATACTCCAACCCGTGACCTCCTAGTCACATGGCAGGAACTTCACCAGTTACGCTAAGGTTCGAACCCTGAAATTTTGCTGTTTCAATGTCAATTAAATTGTGTAACCATCTCGTTTAAAAAGTTATTTACGTGAATAGAATTAAGAATACTTTTGCAAGTCCAGGAAAAAAGTATGTATTAACCCGCTGAGTAACAGTAATCAATTAAGACATGCAATATATACTAAAAATAAAGATTACCCATGACAGCAAAATTTTAGCCGATTGGCAGTACATAAACTAGTATACAAGATTATAGAATTACCAGTCCAAAAGAAAAGCAGAAGAAAGACCACAACACAGTGAAAATGACTGGCATAATTAACTGCTTCCTTATTTCTCTGATATTTTTCCTTCTTTAATCATTCTGTTCCTCTGCTTCAAACGGTCAACATTAGCTTGTTTCTTCTCTTTGCCCCTCTGCAAGACCATTATATACATGAATCAGACAAAGAAACCCTCATAATGCACAATACGGCGAGCATTCTAATAGGCGTGTATGTAGTGTGATAACAATGGGTTCAACTGAGCTCATAGCTTTCTACGCGGAATAAAAATTCGTTAAAATTGCAAAAATAGTAGATATAATTGGTTCAATGCTAAAAAATTTGAAAGTTGAATCCATAGAGTTCAAATTCTAGATCCACCTCTGCATTCTAAGATTTGGCAATATAAAATGAACAAATAGCAAGTTACAAAATGTGGCTGAGGTAACATTTTTTGGACCACTTAACAGGTAAGAGGCTCTATTTCATTAAGTGAGGCATAAATACCATTTTCACATGGCATTTCTTCTTTCATGGATGTTTTAAGTAAAAACCTACACCGCAGTGCCTAAATAGATCAACCATGCTAAAGTAAAAATAACAGTGCGTGAAACTATGAGAGCAAAGAAAACATTACCTTCATAGCATCTAGTAGCTTCCTCTTTTTACGAGGCATGAGAATATCGGACATGCTGTCTGCGTCCTTAGAAATTTGACTTATATCTGGAAGAGAATCTCCTCCAGTATCAATGTCCTCAGAAACACGATCCTTATTCCCATCTGAAGCAGCAGAAATTTGGGTACTTCCGAGTTCTTTTTTCAGTTCATCATGATACTGCTTCTGAAGAATTGACATCTGCACCAACCAAATTCTGTTAGGCTGGAGAAAACATGTAGCACTAAAGTAGAAATGAAAAATCAGCTGAAAGCTATTAGATACAGGTATCTCGAATTAAAACATCACTAAGTGTAAAATGCCAATGCTCTTCTAGGAGAGGCAACATGAAAATTAGTTCGCATTTCAAGCAAATGCAGCTCCAGGGTTTTTCATTACACTACCAGGGATAATCTTTTTTTTATAGGCAAATCAAACCACTTATCTTCTTCTTCATCCCTCATCTAAATTGTACCTTGCGCTTTTTCTCGGCAGCTTCAATAGCTTCAGCCCGGTCAATGACACCTTCCACAAGTAAATTTTGAGGGTCGTCCAAATCCTCTTTGCCCACCCCTGGCATTGGAAGCACTTCTTGTCTTGCAGCTGCCTGTAGACGCTTGATGGTCTCTGCATATTCAGGAACATATCCTTCGGCCTCATTATCAACAAAAGGTGACAAGTGTGGTGGAGGAATCCTGTTGACAATATTATGCATCCATTACAGTATTTAGTTGACTTTTATTGCTAGCTAATAAATAATAGAAACTTAAGGCAAATCCACACTATCGTAAAGCTTACCTTCCCACAACATATTCATCAACTGGTAAAAGGATGCGTGCATTAATACAATCATAAATCCACTGTGGCTGGACATATTCTCGGGAAAGGAATTTGTGGCCCTGAGTGGGGCGGTCAACAATCTGCACAAGCATATGATGATATGAACATAAATGCAAGAACAAATTCACGAGGAATGTAAAACTAAAAGTATGATTCACTATATCTGAAAGAACACCTGCCCTAAGCACAAGATTTCCATGACAAATACTAGATATTACGCAATTGTATGTCTTCCCCTAACATTTAGATGCTGGACATCCTAACCACACTTTTGATCAGGAACATCCTAACCACACTAGCTTGTCTCATTTTATTCAAGAAGCTGTGATAAATAATAAAATGTTTTTGCACAAACTTCTCTCATATGGTTAATAATACATATCAATTTTGTTTTTAAAAAATGATGCAGAATATACAAGAGAAAAGCAGCATGTAATAGTCCCAGCTTCATGTAACCTATTACAGCTATAATACCGTTCCTGCACAATTGAACTCGACTCAGGCTGGGTTTAATTTTACTCACATAAAACCAAAATACAGCAAGGTGAAATAGGAAGTCCAATATACAATTAAAATCTCAAAAATGACCACAAATGTTTTATTTCAGTCTAGTACTTCAATCAATCAACTAGATCTCGATATTAAATGTACGATAAACTTTACTAACTAATACTTTAACGAAAAATTATTTCTTATAAACTGCATTCACTCCCAGATAAACCAGCACATGGCGAAATGAGTATACACTAGGTACTATTAGGATTCATCCTAAACGGAAGAGGTTAAAAGTTTATTGCACTAGCACTTCTTCAATGTCAAATAGAATGGCACACAGTCCATTTTGGGCACTACTAATAAAATATCAGATATACATGCATAGTATATGCCGACACTTTTTTCACTTAATAAGTGAAGGGGAGAGGGAAGCGAGGCTTAGCGAGCTCAATAAGGCTCGCGACCACGACATAAGACGCAGGCAGGTCGTGTGCCTAATGAGTGGACTTATTCTTCTACTCGTTACTTTCCCTTCTCTTTCTTTCACCATTTCACCTAGGTCCCAGTGACATCTTCACTCTTCGAGAGAGTAGAAGCACCTCATACAGATATAATATACATGCATGTGTACACACACACGCATCATCATCATCATCATCTCAGTTTGGACCCATTTGCATGACCATAAAATGCAACTTAATAAATTTTTGCTAAGTCAATGTTTTCCTATTAAGAAGTGTGCCAAGCAGAACCACAGCACTGGCTTTGGAAGCACAAGTCCAAATTATGTTATTATCAAATGGTAACATTTTTCTTTTTTGTAAACTCTAAAATATGAGGAAGAGATGGAAGAACCAGAAAAATGTGAAGTTATTTTTCTATACGTGAAAACATTAAAGGAAGGCTTAGAGCAAATGAGTAAAATACATCATTTAATGGAAGATTTTGAAATTAAAAACAGAACATTATTTATGGCTGAAAACACATAGAAGTAAATATCACATATACAATTTCAAAGACACATGTTAAAGCAAGATTTCAATAACTGTTTTGAGACTAGGTTTATTGCTATTTAAATTTTAGTTTTGTAACCTCACCTGATGAGTAATACTCTGGTCAGTCTCTTTAAATGGTGCCCCTTCTCCATCCCAAGAAACGATACCACCAAAAGCAGGGATAACAAACAACAGTGACTCTCTCGGAACCTAAGCATGAGAGACAAAAGCAGCATGATAAATGAGAAGAGGAACAAAAAGGAAAAGGATGCATAATGGCACCAAGGTCACAAAATTATTTTTTTGTTAATAATCATGAGTTAAAAACATCAACACAAGTGAGAAAAGGGGCAAAAGCAAGGGACGCATAGAAGCTACAGATTCTGAAGTTTATTCTTCCTTGAAAAAATGAAATGCCAAAACTTGAAAGAATAAATGAATATGAATAAGATGAAGCCCAACACAACGAGGAATTAAATCCAACGTAAGAGATGAAAAGATCAATAATAGTAGGCATAGACACCAGATTCATTGCTCAAATATCCCTCATGGTCTACTGCCGGCACAGCCAAGCACCTCCTCAACATAAACTATAGGGCTATGTTAGAAATGAAAATACCATAACCAATCCGAAAATAAAGTCACAGACAATAAAAGGTTTTAAAGTTCCTTGATGACACAAATAAATTATCATCATTTTATGGGATTAAATGCATGTCTCTACAATTATCCTAATGAATTTCATCCCAGTAACAATTCTACTTTGAACTTTCTTTCCTATAGTGCTCCAGTGCTATAACAGAACGACGAACCACCACACTCCTTTTTTCCTGCTACAGGTGGAAATGAAAGATTATAGCAGAAAAAGATGGAAGCAAAGAAAAAATTAATTTCCATTCAATATAAGATTCTTCATATATATTATATTAAAAAGAAAATATCAGTTATTAGAAAAACCACCATTTTAAATATATTACTCCACTTCAAAAGAAACATCTCCAACCTCACGACTCAAGAAGAACTTGACATCCTTGAAAAGGGCTTTGCATTTCCTGGTTTCGGAATCATCTTCATCACTTTCTGCAGCATTTTGAACAAGGTGCATTAAGGCACCTGGTTCATTGGAAGGAAGCTGTTGTTGAAGTTGAGCCAGTCTAAGTTCAGATTCATCATAGTTTGTCTCCTCTCCCAGGTCCTTACTCACATCAGATTCAGAGGTACTAGCAGCTTTTGACTCTGTCATGGAGGCTCTGCTATCGAAGAACCTAGATAATGCATAAAGATCTGCAAAAATGGGATAATGTTGTTAACTAGATGATAAAAAATCAAGTGAAAAAGAAAAGATGAAATCTTACCAGCAGCTAAAGCTTCAAGCCGAGAATCAAGAATGGGAGGATATTTCACATTTATTGAATGGTAAAGCTTGAAATTAACAAAAGCTTGGAGTGTCTGCATTCGAAAATTTTAACATGTCAAACTTGACAACAATCATATAATAATATATTGGAGAAATCAACTCAGAGGCAAGAAAATACTCTCTTCAAATTCAACAAATGTGCATACAGCTCTTCATTGAAAAGGTAAGTATTAAGAATATGCATACAACTCTACCTATGTAAATCTATGAAAGACAGGCAGAAGCAAGCAAAATTCTCTCCCTTTTCAAATTCAACAAAGAGGCATACAACTTCACCAATATAAATCTTAGATGGACTTGCATCTAAACAATCCACTTCCACTAACTACTGTTTGTACACAATTGCAAAAGAATGGGCAAGAGACCATGGTATAACTGTAGACACACGGGTTACTTTTTCTGTTTCAATCGAACACCTAGCCAACTTTGCCTTTGGGAAGGTGCAGAGTTAGAAAGATGGTTCACCAACGCAAATTCCTATTTTACTTAGCTGTCCCGTACAAGTTGCTGACTCAAGAAAATGATCAAGACTACTACTACAAAGGGTTTTAAGTTGAATTACTCTTACAAGCAACAAAAATGCCTCAAATAGCAATTCAAAATAATGATATATACAAATGTTACTGGCCTCATAAAATTCCAAGAAAGTCAGCATGATGTTGTAGTCAACGTCTGCAGGAAGTACTTGTTGAAGTGCATGTGGAGTTAACCAAGTGATTTTTTGCCCATCTATTTCTGCCTGCAGAGATCCATTAGTAAATCAAGCTAAGCAAAATAATACCACCAGGTTTGTGGGAATTACACGAACTACAAAATCATAATACCTGGTAATATATTCCTTTCACTGATATAAATGTTTTCCGTAGTTTGTGGGTGCGTGAAACGTAGGCCTGCCATTCATGGCTCAACCTAATCCATGAAGAGTAAGTTTGATAAGCATGCATATAGGTAAATAAATAACACTGTCAAATAGACGTGAAAAGAGCATTTCACCTTCGACAGTTATGGACACGGTTTACCGGTATCTTCTCTCTTTCTACAGCAGGCAATGCAGCAAACAAGTGCACCATACTAAGGCAGTCATCCAAGTCTCTAAGTGCATCAATGAATTTAGGGTACCTAGAACAATCATGACAAACAAGAGTAGCTAAGTACCCGACATGCTGCTGAGTCACTTGAAAAACAATAATATCTATGATCGCATAAACTAACCTTTCTCGAATAAGCATGTCAAGAGTATAGGTGGGTTTTCGCGTTAACAGGCGTTCAGCAAGATCCCGATTTTTCTTTGAGACTGCTTTTTTAATCTTCTTCTCGTATGCTCGCATTTCTCTGAACTTCTCGAGTAAGGGCTCATGTTTAAGGAACAAAATATCTTTTGTGTGATAGTAGGTATGGTGGTTTCCCTTAACCTTCTTCTTTGGTTCACGGGGGAAAATACCTTTCAAGATGCATAGCTTCCTGTGTCCACAGAGAAAACAACAAAAGTTAGTAAATGATCTTCCATAAAGAAGGCTAGGCCTAATAGAGCGGACTTATATTACAGACTTCGATGTGTTGAGATTTGAAGCATAGTTTATTTAGTCATCCTTAAATCACTACCATGCACATTAAAGTCTGAAAATTTTGACGCATAATAATAAAGACACCAAAAAGCTTATACCTCAAAAGAAAAACACAAAGTTGCAATTCTTGAACCCCTTTGCCACACAACAGCTTATATATAACCCAAAAAGAAAATGGTTTTCCCTATGTGCACAGTATAATTTTTTCAACAGAAGGGCTCAGCCACTGAATACAACCAATAGCCCAAAAACAGCAGATACACCACAAAATCAATTTTTTAATACAAGAGCATTCTAACACAGAACCAAAAAAGCTTCTTCTCATTGCTTATTCCACATGTTAATAATAATATAAGCTACTGCCACAAAGGGATTAAAAACAGACAAGAAAAAACAAATAGAGAGAAAAGGGAAAAACCTGAAGAGTGATAAACTGACTTGAAGGTATTTCACAGCTTGTGATTTTGTAATATATCTTGCTGCATTGCCTTCCTTTTTCTTTCCCTGAAATCAATGAACAAATTGCATCAAACAATAAGCTGCGGACCAAAGCCCAAGGGGCAGGCAAACCATAAGTAATCAACAATACAAGAAATTTACAGCCGGCCTGTAATGCTTCGGCATAGCTGCAGAATCGAAATGTTCCCTTCAAACTATCTGCAAAAAGAAGGAGGCGGTATGTATTATTAGTATATATATATATGGGCGGCTGTAGCTCTAGGGTAAGACTTGCTCTTGCCTTAGGTGGCGAGGTGATTAATTCAGAATATGAGGAAAGGTGTAGAGAATCAACGGTGATTCTCTTGCTTAATTTTTAGTGGGCGTTTGGACATAAGAATTGTAAAATTCCAAAAACAAAAAAAAAGAGTTAAAAAAGAAATATCAAATGTTAAAATAGTACTTTTGAAGTTTTTGAAGTTTTGTGAGTGATCTGAATGAAAATTTTGAAAAATAACTTTTTAGAGTTTTTTAAAGTTTCGAAAAATTTCAAAATTCATATTTGAAAACTTATTGCCAAATACTTAGTTAGCGTTTGATCATAGATTCCTAAATTTATTTTGAAAAATGTGATTTGGGTGAACTTTGGTTTGAAGATGAAAATGTGTTTGGACATCAGTTTTCAAAACATATTTCCCATTTATTTTGGAAAAACATGAAACGGACTTATACCCACAAGTTCTAAAAACTATCACAAATACTCATAGTACCATTATCAATAATATTCACTATATTATCGCAAACCATAATCTTGAACATAAATAAATTTGGTACAAAATTATTTTTTTTATAATGAACTATATGATACACTATCAGATGACCGAGAAGACGAAGCAACACAGTTACAAAATAATAAATGGCGGGCTCTTTTATAAAATACAAAAGTTTGGGACAATTTAAAAAAAAATATTTTGGCCCATTGAGCTGGTTTTGGGATTTGGGATTAAGCCAAAATGTAAGCAAAATCCATGGCCAAACATGTGTTTGCCAAATAAAACACAAATTTATTTTTACAAAATCTATGGCCAAACGGGTCCTTGTTACATAAAAAAATAAAAAAAATTCCGAAAAAAAGGGAAAATTTTCTTATGTCCAAATGGGCTCTTAGAGTTGTATTTGGACATGAACATAATTTTGGGTTGTTTTTAAAGTTTTGTGAGTGATTTGAGTAAAATTTTGAAAAATAGCCTTTTGGAGCTTTTTAAACTTTCGAAAAATTTCAAAAGTGAAAAATTTAAAATTTTATAGCCAAACACTAATTTTAAAAAAAAAGTGAAAATCTTTCGAAAAAAAATAAAAATTTCTTATGTCCAAACAGGCTCTTAGACCCTCTAATCTTAACAAACATTAAAAGATGACGGTAAAAACTATTTTCTCACCTAAGTTTACACCAAATGCATTAATTATTTAACTGATATATAAGGTGAAAATATATATTACTCCCCCATTTCAGTTTATATGATGTACTTTTACTTCACTCAAAGTTTAGGAAAAATAATAAGATATTTGAAACGTGTGATCCTAAAAGTTTAAGGGGCAAAAAATTTATAGGGGCCGAATATTTTGTTGGCTATAAAAGTTTCTCATTAATAGTAACGTGAGTAAAATAAAAAATTTAAAGATAAATTATTTTCTAATATAATAATGTATCATTTTTTTGGAACGGACTACTGAAAAAAATATGTCATTTAAATTGAAACAGAGATAGCATTAATTAACATAGTTAAGCTCTCTTTTGGCCGTGGATTTTAGCTACTTTTTTCAAATTTTTTTTTTTTGAAAACAGGGCTTGTTCATGAAATATGGTCAAATTTTGAATAAAATATGGGGAAAAATTCAACTTTCCAAAAATTGTGTTCGGATAATTTTTGGAAAAAAAAAAAATCCACTCACAATGGAATAACTTTTTTTAAATAAAATGCATGTCCCAAAACAATTTCAACGTCTACAAAATTTTCTTCTATACAACTTCAAAAACTTTTTTTCTCAAGTTTCAAAATCAAAATTATGTCCAAACACTAGCTAAGTAAAAAACTTTTATGTTCAAACACATATCATGCATCTATTTGATTTTAAACATTGGTACAGATAAGTTTTTTCTTGCATATCTTTCCTGATATCCGATGCTCGTTTGGAATCTGACTAACTCAGATTCATATCAAAGAGTTCCACTGTAGAGGGCAAAAATTTCCTACACAAATGTGACTCTATAGTCTATTCCCCGACTCGAAATATCTCTAGTTAATGATACACGAGTGCTTATCAAAATTACGGGTAGAAAAATGTACTCCTTTCATTTCAATTAGATGATGTAAGCTTGGCAAAGAGTAACGAAAAATAAATTTTGGAACATGTGGTCCTAAAAGCTCAAGGAGCAAAAACTTTATGTGGACATGTCATTTGTGTGGCTATAAAAGTTTCTTGTTAAGGTTTAAGTGGGTAACTATAGAAATATATTTTTTTACAACTGACTAATAAGAAAAATGTGTCATTTAAATCGAAACATGAAAAGTATCTATGAGACCGTTTGGATATACATTTTTTTTCCTTTTTTCAAACAAAAAAATTCAAAACAATTTTTGATTATCCCATTCTTACCAAATTTCCCAATTCACTTGAAAGTCTGATTTCAAATTTGAAAAATTGGTTCTCACCAGTTTTTCAATTGAAAATGAGAACTTTGCTAGTTTTTAGTTTTACAAATTTATCATATACTTTTAAAATTTATAAAATAATCCCAACATTTATGAACCTACAATTACCCACAGAAACACAAAACGCGCAGATCTTCTTTCTCACCAAAGTCTGGATTGTGATTGCTTGTGTGTGTATTGCATAGTTTTTTACGTGAACATCAAATCAGTGATGGAATATTTATAGAGTATGAACATGATGATATACTTGTTGATGACCCTGACCAACAAGCGACTGAGATTAACAATGTTAAACAATAGCCTTTTGATTGTTTATTTCAAGTAGAATAATCAAATTAGGGTAGTTTCGATATTTTTTGACAAGTTGTGGGGTATAAAATCATGTTTCATGATTATTTTTTTTTAAAAAGACATCCAAATATGTTGCAAAATTTTTAACCAAACACAACTTCATCTTCAATTGAAATTTTGGTGAAATTCCAAATTCCAATAAAAAAAATTGAAATGCATATCCAAACGCCTACTATATTTCATGACAAAAGAAAAATATTGAGCTTTAAATTCTCTAATGTTTAATCAAATGATCTTTAGAGATATGCGAGAAAAGAAGACTCGTGTGTACTTACAATTGTTAAATCACATTCTCAATAGGTTATGTTATGAATCCATTTTATTTTTTTTGGTAATTTATGGGGCGATTTGCAGCCACACCCTATATAGCAGTCACCTTTTAACTTATACCCTATTTTTAAAAATTATTGATTTGGTAGCCAACTGACAAAAAATCCGCACTAATATGACCATTCTATCCCTGACATAACATATAAAAATCACGCATCTCCGTCTCTTCTCATATTTGAATCACACACAAAACACTCCGTCTCTTCTCATATTTGAATCACGCACAAAACAGTTCATTTGTAAGACTTCAACACATAATGTGCTGAAGTTTGTTTAGTCTTCATGAGTTTTATGAAAAACTTCAGCACAGGATGCTGAAGTAAATTAGTTCATTTTTGAATACTTCAGCAACCACTGTAATGAAGTTTTAATACCTGGATTCGATAGTTTAGTCGTCATGAGCTTTATGAAAAACTTCAGCACAAGATGCTGAAGTAAATTAGTTCATTTTTAATACATCAGCAACCACTGTGATGAAGTTTTAATACCTGAATTCGATAGTTTAGTCGTCATGAGCTTTATGAAAAACTTCAGCACAAGATGCTGAAGTAAATTAGTTCATTTTTAATACATCAGCAACCACTGTGATGAAGTTTTAATACCTGAATTCGATAGTTTAGTCGTCATGAGCTTTATGAAAAACTTCAGCACAAGATGCTGAAGTCAATTAGTTCATTTTAAAAATCTTCAACACCTCATATGCTGAAGTTTTGTCCTTAACTCTATAGTTTTGTCATGAGGTTTTTTTAAAATTTCAGCACAAGAAGCTGAAGTTAATTAGTTCATTTGTAAAGACTTCAGCACATAATGTGCTGAAGTTTGTTTAGTCTTCATGAGCTTTATGAAAAACTTCAGCACAAGATGCTGAAGTCAATTAGTTCATTTGTAAAATTTTCAGTACCTCATATGCTGAAGTTTTGTCTTTAATTCTATAGTTTTGTCATGAGTTTTTTTTAAAATTTCAGCACAAGATGCTGAAGTCAATTAGTTCATTTGTAAAATTGTTAGCACCTCATATGCTGAAGTTTTGTCCTTAATTCATAAAAATATAAAAAAACACAAACAAAACTTCAGCTCCCTAGCTAAAACTTTTTAGAAATGTTCATTTAAAACAGACACACACGTTCAAATACATCAGCATATTACCAAAACAAAACACTAATAAAATTAAACATCAAAACACAAATTTAACAAAGCACTATAGAACATGACGATCACACACAAAAAAAAATACCCAAAACGTAAAGGTACTGCAATGTACCTGAGATTATACGTAATATTGTTGGCGAACAAACAGTTGAAGCGATGAATATAAAAAAACAGCGACGATCGTAAAAGCGAAGAACGGAAGAGAGAGGGAAAAAGAGTATTTGCAAAGTATAGGAATGAAAGTAAAGGAATAGTGTTTACTTGAAGAGAGAGAGAAAGTAGACTTGACTGCTTGTAAAAGGCTTTTAACAAAAAAAAAAGGGTACCGGTGCAAACAGAAAAACAAAGCGGGTACAGGTTAAAGAGGGGCACCTAAATAAGACGCCCGTGCAATTTTTACTAATTTATGTTATGAATTCATTGTTGTTATAGATATTAGAAACACGCCTAAACAATCTTAAAAATGTTAAGATAATCTAAATTAATTTAGCCCCCCCAAGACTTTGGTATCCAACTTGTGACTGTGGATTAAGCGTTGTCATGAATTCGAATTCTATCACAAACAAAAGTCTTGAACTCGATCGGCTCAACATTTAAAGTATTACAACGTTAAGATTTAATATTTATTGAAATTTTAGTTATTTTTCACTCGCATATACACATACATAAATGTTCTGATCAACAATATTGGTTTTGATTGAATCCATGGCCAGAGAACTGTTTACCATACAAATTATTAGAGCTAGAGTTCGGCCATAAATTTCAAATTTATTTTGAAAAATTTAATTTGGGTGAAATTTAATTTGAAGATGAAAAAATGTTTGGACCTAAGTTTTCAAAATATATTTCACCTTTTTTTTGGGAAAAACATGAAACATGACTTATACCCAAGTTGTAAAATTATCACAAATACCCAACAATATAATTATCAATAAAATTCAGTATATTATCGCAACATAGTCCTGAACATAAATAAATATGGTATAAAATTATCATTTTTATAATGAACTACGTAGTACGCTATCGGATGACTAACAAGACGAAGCAACATTATTATAAAATAATAAATTGTGGACTCTTTTATAAAATACAAAAATTTGGGACAATTTTTAAAAAATATAATATTGATATTTTGGGCCAAAACCAGCTCTTGGGGTTTGAGTTTTGGAAATTTGCCAAAATGTAGATAAGATATATGGCCAAACATATATTTGCCGTAATGTTCCAAGATTGAACAAACTTTCATTGAATGCCTTGGTGGACCGGATTACCTCGGCAACTTGTGTTGGCAAGCTTCGACAAGTTGTTTGTTCAATTAGTCTGCAAGTTGGTCTAGACACCGTACCAATATTAATAACAAGAAAAAGAGAGGATTATAAAAGCAATAAAGGAGCAAGAAAAAGTTTTTATGGGCAAAAATAAAGTAGAGCTAGCTGCAGTGTTTTGGGCTCCTCCCAACAGAAGCAAAATCATCAATTCATGAGATAACATCACTGGAAAGAACAGCAGATAACAATACACTCACTAGGATACAACATGGAACTGCCAAAGAGACCAGCAATGGTAGATATGTACTAGAAATTATATGTACCTTTGTGGGATAGAACTTATTTTACATATCACAAAATTAATGAAGTTATAGACATATCAA
Source organism: Nicotiana paniculata (assembly GCA_005239505.1). NCBI lineage: Eukaryota > Viridiplantae > Streptophyta > Magnoliopsida > Solanales > Solanaceae > Nicotiana > Nicotiana paniculata. Next base: position 30,582 of record ML336934.1, on the reverse strand, counting down.
GCTTGCAATGGACTACTACTGCCACAACAACCCAGTAAAAGCTCACAAGTGAGGTCTGAACAGGGTAGAGTGTACGCAAACCTTATCCCTATCCCGGAGGAGTAGAGATACTGTTTTCGAAAGATCCTCAATTCAAAAAGACGAAAATAGACAATAGATACGTAACAACAACAGAAGCTAGAAAAATAACATCAGCAACATAAGAAACATAAAATAGATGGACACTAACAAATAGTGAGGATACAACATAAACCACTAGCAGTCCAAGACAAAACACTAACAGACTAGCCCCACCCCCTGTACAAAGAAGGAAAAACGCTCCACTAACTCCTAACCTTCAACCCTAATGCTCGACTTCCAAACTTTCCTATCAAAAGCCATGTCTTCAGAAATCTTAAGCCGCGCCATGTCCTCGGAATTCCTGCCCGATCACCTCACCCCAATACAAGCTTGCAATGGACTCCTGCTAAGAAATTTCTAAAATACTACTACAAGGATTCAGTTAGCGCTCCTCTTTTTTCGGCCCTTAAACATGAAGTTTAGAAGAAACTTCCTTCTTCAGAATTGAAGGATCAAAGAGAGAAGAACTAAACAACTGCTAAGATATCCTATCGTAGGCCATAAACAATCATCTACTTTCCAACTTCTGCTTCATTTTTCTTGTCGTTTTGTTTTCTTTTTGGGGGGGGAGGGGGTATGGGGGCGGGATAAGGTTAATTTCTGCTTCATTTGTTTGCAAAATCTGTAAATCACAGGCACATGTAAACAAAGGACACCTCAATGACCACAACAGAGCACATCACAAGTACAACAATAATAACCCAATCCCACAAGTGGTATCTGGGGAGGGTAGTATGTACGCAGCCTTACCCTTACCCTGAAAGGGTAAAGAGACTGTTAAAAGACAGCACATCACAAGTAAATCTAAAATTTCTTGTTTTGCACAAAATATATCACTGTCCAAGCCTGCATATATATTATTCGATTCAATGACCAATGCACACAAAAACATTCATTTCCACTGTCTGATTCACTAAACCTTGTTGGGAAAATACTCAAAACTATAATCTTCTAACAAAGAAATTATAAGTGACAATCTATAAATACCGACTTTTGCATTTTAGCAATTTCTTGTTGAATCCTAAACCATTGTGGTCAAGATAGTTTTCTTGCAGAAGCACAAACCTTTTTTATGATGGCAGTGTCCGAACTTACTTACGTGCACCTCGACTATTCCATGGCACATATATATGTTACCTTCCATCAGCACAAGTATCAGTAAACGTGAGGAATGACACCTCCGCCCTACTAAAGAAGTTCGCAAACAAGGAACATGTCAAAGACCTACCTTTCCAACTAAGTCCAAGGTGCGGCCCTTTAATTGACGATGCGTTCCATCGTCACCAACCGGTGGCCGGCAAGGCAATTTTTGTAAGACACACACAAAAATATGCCACTGATGTGAGTAAAGCCAAAGCCAACGCAACAATAGTATTTATATCATTCGTGGGTGCGGCTAACACCCCATGAGGTAATTGTATGATTTTTCCAAGGTAAAAAGCTCCAACAACTCTACCCACCATGGCTTAGGCAAGACAGATGGGAAGAAATCACCTAGTTTAAAAAATTATCTTTTTAGCTGAAGCCTTGCACAGACAACTTCCTTTCAGCTACTCATGGAACTTCACTTTCAATAATTTACTATACTATTTAGCTCAACAATTTAACATCCACATTAACACCAAGCTAAAGACATACAACAATACAACCGAAGTTTATTCCATGTTCAATTGATTTACTATTCTATGTAACACTGACGATTACAGAACACATGATTACATGAACAAAAAACCCAAACATGAAATCCTAAATCATTAATCACAAGAAGTAAAAGTCAAATTTACCCTTCTTTGCTTTCAAATTACCTTTTTTCCTATACAATTTTACTCCTGCTAACAACTGCTAGGGTTTTAACTTGTTGTTCGCTGTAACGGCGCTTGAGGTAACATTCGAGGATCTCCATAACGCAAACGAACCGCTTCATCTCCTCTAATTGGCGGCTCAGCTCCGCTTCTCGAGCCCTGGCTCGCTCAAGTCGGGCCTCCGTCTCGGCTAACCGGTCTCGGAGGCTATTGACTACTACGGTATTCTCGTTCGCCGCCGGTGTAGTTTGGGTTCGGGTCGGGTTGGTCAAGGTGTCTTTTGACGGGAAGTTTTGGCTGCCGTAGCACATTTTTTTTTCCCCAGGGAAATTGGGAGTAGTTGTGTTAATGCTAATGATTTGGAACCCTTTTTTGGGTAGAAGGGGAGGTGATTAAATGAGAATATTAGGAAAGGTGATTAAATGAGAATCAACGGTGATTATCTTTAGCTTAATTTAGACCCTCCGATCTTATCAATTACTAAATGAAATAATAAGGTGAAAATATATACTATTAATTTAACATAGTTAAGCTCTTGTTTGGTCCTAGATTTTGACTATTTTTTTAAAAATTCTTTTTTAAAAACAATATTTGTTCATGAAATATGGTCAGGCGATTTTTGGGGACAATATTTTCTTCCATTAACAAAACTTTAACTTTTTTCAAATAAAATACATATTCAAACAACACTTCAACATCCAAAAATTATTTTTCTACAAAACTTCAAAAAATCAATATGATAAAAGTAACTCGTCAAACTTAATGTGCCATAATGTGGCTTTTAAATAATAAATTATGAACACCCATAAAATTTACTCGTACTTTGGGTATTGTCTTGAAAAATGTTGGTAAGGAAAAAATAAATATGAAGTTGTTGTGGAAAATGTTGGTTAGGGACTTGGGGGGAAAATGATGAAGTTGACCATGAAATATTAGGAGACTACTAGCCTGTTTGTCCAAGCATGTTCAAGTTCAAAAGTATTTTTTTTTCAAAAAAAGTATTTTTTTTTTTCAAATTTCAAGCGTTTGGCCAAGGTTTTAAGAGAAAAAAAAAGTGTTTATGAGAAAAATAGGAAAAAGTAAATTGTTCCTAGAAGCACTATTTTGAGAAGCACTTTTGAAAAAAATACACTTTTTAAAAACTTGGCCAAACACTAATTATTGCTTATAAGTACTTTTTAAATTAATTAGCCAAACACAAACTGTTTCTCATCAAAAGTACTTTTGAAAAAAAACACTTCTTAAAATAATTTAATTTTTCCAGCTTGGCCAAACGGGCTATACGTGTCAGATAGAGGTGGAACTAACTTATTAAGTGCGGTGGCCGAACCCAATCACTTTTACTTAAACTTCAAATTTTAACTCTACCTCTAGCATCGTAAAACAGAAAAAAGAGAATTGTGATCAAAAGGTGTACATATTTAACAAGTTTGTCCAAAGCTTTATGCCTTTCTTTTTGACTGTCTTGTAGTTGATACGACGGACTTGGATAATATTGTCTTGGTAGTTCGAGGGTCATTTGAGATTTTGAGTTCAGGTTAATAGTTTAATTATTTAATTGGTATTTTTGTCAAAAATTAAAAGTTACCGTGTAGAATTAGTATTTAATTGGATTAATACATTTCCATGAGCCAACCAAGAAAGCAACAAGCAACTTCCACAATGTCACCACCAAAAGACGTGGTACATCGGGTGGGGTATGTGATTGTTGTTTTTTTAGTCAGAAGATTTGGGTTCGAGTTCTAGATATAAAAAAATCCTTGGTAAGAATCACTTCCTCCCGAATGGAATGTTATACGATTCGAATTCGGTTATAATCAGACTCCGACACAAATACCGACATCGGATATGAAAAAAAAAAACTTCCACAAAGTTTGAGCATCTGCTTCGAAGAAATTACTTCAATGACTTCCAAGATTCAAATTAAAGTCCTTTTCTGTGTAGTTGACATGACATTTTGTCCTTTTCTACCTTACTCTATAAAAAGACGTAAAACACACACACACAATCACCACAAAATCCTCACTTTAGTCTTCAAATTAAAGTCTTTTCCTCTCTTCTATTTTAGCTATATGTATACATCAATGAGAATTGATCATTATGGAAATACTAAAAGAAGAAGAGCCCCTCCTCCTCCTATGACAAACTCTACACCATGTATATTAATTTGTGTTCAAACCCTCTTAATCCTATTCAACACATTTGGAATAATATATAGAGCATATAGTAATAGCCAATACTCTTTCTTAGCTTTCATCTTCTTCGTATATTTCAGTTACTTCTTGGCTAATTACTTATCATCTATATATCAAAGCCAGAAAAAACCATTGGATAAGAAATTGTTGGGATTTGGTATATGGTTCTTGATTTCAGCCATTATTTTTGGGTTTGTTTATCAATTTTATCCACTTTTTGGATTTTTGGCTGGTATTCCTATTTATGTTATAGCCATAGCTAGCTGTGGAGTTTTGTTTTATGACTATGTTATTTGTGATTCTCAAGATAAAGATGATGGTGAACGGAGGTGTTTTGTTGGGGATGATAGGAAGAGGAGTTATTATGAAGAAAAATGGCAAGTCATTTGGGAAAAAGTTTGAGTTATTACTAGAAAATTACAAGAATGTTTGTCTGTCATCAGAATTCCAATGTTATGTATGAGACATTATAATTTCCAATAAATGTGAGAAAGCAATTATAAGAATGTACATATCTCCAATATTATAAAAGGAGTAAGAGAACTTATTCAAATTATTTATTTACATCAACTTAATAAATAGATGATATGTATTTTTATTACTAACCATAATTAATTCGAGTAACATATACCTTAATTGATGATTTAACTATAATAAGTTAGTATGATTTTACGTAAATATCAAGTGTCGATAAATTTGTTATGAGTAATCTTTAAAAATGTGAAAAGCTATATTCTTAATTAAAATGTGAAATTACCTCATGGAAAGTAGCTCATTTCCCACGAGCCCGCCACGAAAGCAACGAGTAGCTTCAACTATATAAGTGAGGCATCTTCCAAGAAAATCCCCCCAATGACTTTAACATATAGAGTTGAGTACTCCTTTCAAGTCTTTTTCAAGTGATTGACTCGAAAGTCGTTCCTTTATTTGTTTGCTCCATATATAAAAAGATGTGTTACACTCAAACCATATATACCACAAGAAAACCTCACTTTAGCCCAAAAACATAGTTTAATGGTTAAGGGAGCAATGTCCACCCCAATTCCCCTATAAGAGAACGAAGGCGGAACACGGATCTAGAAGATTATGGTCGAGGTCAAAGACCCTTCGTATCGAGACTCAGAAAGAGTAAACAATATCTCCGATATCGGACATGACAAAGCAATACACTCCAGACGAGTGTAAGTTCTAGATCTCGGGAGACACGATTAACAATTATGCATGATGGATAGAGGGCCATGCTACCCACTCTCAATCGGATATCACAGTACGAATCTCGCTCGATGTCGATTATGGATCAATAATTATCGAGAAAAGAAGATTTTTACCTTTTTTAGACTTATACTAGGACTGAAACTCTCCTACTATATAAAGAGAAAGTTTTTCTTTTATCTCGCACATTGTAACACGCATTCCAAGGCAATAAAAATTTATTTTTGTTCTCTAAGCTACTGTTGACCGTTTATTTATTAGTTTTGTTCTTTATTCACGACTGTGCCTAAATCGAGGGCACAATCAAGAACGAGCTCATTTTTCAATCCAAGATCAGTCATGTCCTTAACATTGTGAGTGGGTTGATTGTTTATTTCATCTTTAATTCATTTATCTATTATTCTTAATTATTCGTATTGAATTAAATCATATACCCTTTAAACCGCGTACAAATTCAATTGTAACCCAATTCTGGGGTAAACAGTTTGGCGCCCGCCCGTGGGGCTAAGGATGATAGTGGTGATTTAACACGAATCTCTATAACATACCCTATTTTATGCTTGTTCTTTGAAATCTTAATTCCAGGTCAATTCTCAAAATGCCAAACTCTCAATCTGCTCACTTGAACGTTGACGCTGAGTCAGGACATCACGGTGAAAATAATAACATGGTGCCCAGTAATGATGTGCTTCCAACTGATCCCAATGGCATCCCAGCCGCTGGCCCAGTTGATGCTAATTCGCATGTGGCCATCAACATCAATTTGCCAAATGATCCTGAAAACAACGTTCGCGGAGGACCCCGACCAACAACTCAAGAAACTTCTGAAGGTGGGGATGGCGGGGTGAGCCTGTGAATGACTTTCGAAATTTTACAGGACCAACATGCGGAAATGCACAGTTGAAAAATCAAAGCCACACCCCCAACATGGTCGCACCCGAACAATCCGGGGAAGCATGCGAAGAGACGAACAAATTACCGAGAGACCGGGGGGAAGCCGAGCTTGGGTAACTTTTGAGGTGATGAAGATGCTCGAGGCGTTGAACAAACCGGTGGATCCGGGCGAGAAAAAGATTGAGGCTAATGACAAGAAGGTGAAAACATACAATTCTAGGGTCGATCAAACCCCAGGAGCACTCTCGATATTAAAGGGACCGGACTCCAAATAATTTATCCTGAAGCTCTTTCCCCCGAGTGCGGCACTAATACCGATCCCAAAAAGGTTTTGCATGCCCGACATCCCCAAATATAACGGGAACACGGACCTGAATTATCATGTGACTTCCTATACATGCGCGATCAAAGGGAATGATTTGGAAGATGATGAAATCGAGTCAGTGTTGCTGAAGAAATTTGGGGAAACTTTGTCCAAATGAGCGATGATATGGTATCACAACTTGCTTCCCAATTCTATTGACTCGTTTGCTATGATTGCAAATGTTTTCGTAAAGGCCCATGCCTGGGCCATCAATGTCGAGACCATAAAGTCTAATCTTTTCAAGGTCAAACAAAGGGATAACGAGATGCTTAGGGAGTTCGTATCAAGATTTCAGATGGAACAGATGGACCGACCACCGGTTGCAAATTATTGAGCCATTCAGGAATTTACTCAGGGGATCAACCCTCGAAGTTCCTTGGCCTCTCAACAGCTAAAACAAAATTTGATGGGGTACACGACGATAACCTGGGCCGATATCCATAATAGGTACCAGTCGAAGATCAAGGTCAAGGACGACCAACACAGGGATCCTTCAGGGTTTGTTTACCCTATAAGGGCCGATGACAGATCTAAGAGAGCCGTTGATCAAGAGACAAGACCGACCCGAGATCGATATCAACCACACAACGCAGAAAGAAGGGGAAATGGACCCTGTCGTCACCCCGCAAATAGCGATAAGAGAAGCGATCGACGGCCTAGTGGCTGAGTTTTGATGAGCAAGAGTGGGTTCGACAGGCCGATCGGAAGTAGGGAAGCACCGAGATTATCGGAGTACAACTTCAATGTGGACGCTGCCAACATCGTGCCAGTCATAGGGCGCATTAAAGAGACCAAGTGGCCCCGACCATTGCAGTCCAACCCTACCTAGAGAGATCATAATTTGATGTGTAAGTATCACAACACTCATGGTCATAGGACCGAAGATTACTGACAATTAAGAGAAGAAGTTGCTCGGTTATTCAACAACAGGCACCTTCGAGAATTCCTGAGTGAGCGAGCGAAAAACCACTTCAGTAATAGGGACGCCAACACACAGGCCGAACAAGAAGAGCCTCAGCACGTGATCAACATGATCATCGGATGAGTCGATGTTACCCAAGGGCCAATGGTAAAACGCACTAAAGTATCTATCACAAGGGAAAAACACCCAGAATTATGTTTCAGAGGGAGCCATTTCATCCAGCGACGAGGATGCCGAGGGAATCATACAGCCTCACAATGATGCACTGGTAATATCCATACTTATCAATAAATCTCGAGTTAAACATGTGCTGATTGATCCAGGTAGCTCGGCCAACATCTTCAAATTAAGGGTCGTAGAGCAATCCGGGTTACAGGACCAAATCGTACCAGTAGTCCGGGTATTGAATGGATTTAACATGGTGTGTGAGACCACGAAAGGAGAGATAACCTTGCCAGTAAATACCGCGGGGACAATCCAAGAAATAAAGTTCTACGTGATTTAAGGGGACATGAGGTACAATGCTCTATTCAGAAGGCCATGGGTCCACAACATGAGGGTGGTACCCTCGACCTTGCACCAGGCGTTGAAATTCCCTACACCAAGGGGAGTCAAAACGGTCTACAGAGAGCAACCGTCAAAGGAGATGTTTGTTGTCGATGAGGTAATCCCAGTGCCTGCGGTTTCGACACAAACGAACACGAAACCAAGTAAAGAGGAAAAAATTAAATAGCAATCATTTATACCAGCCTTAGCCGAATAGGAGAAACAAGAAGAACGAGAGGGAGACGAGGAAGACGATTACGACGTCCCGAGATCATTCATAGCTCCTGATGAAACCGGCGCCACCAAGTCAACGGTTGAAGAGTTGGAGAAAATCATACTGATCGAGCATCTGCCAGATCGAATTGTATACCTAGGCACGAGGTTAACCTTCAAGCTCAGTAAAAAAGTTATTGATTTTCTTAAAGATAACATCGATTGTTTCTCTTGTTCCCATCTTGATATGACAGGAACCCCATCGGAGGTAACCACTGACAAGCTGAGTTTAGACCCGAAGTTCCATCTGTTTAAGCAGAAGAGGAGGCCACAGTCAGAGATCAAACATGCATTCATCAAGGATGAGGTATCCAAACTTTTAAAAATAGGATCCATCCGGGAAGTTAAATACCCAGTTCGGTTAGCAAACGTAGTGGTAGTACCTAAAAAAGAGAATAAACTAAGGATGTGTGTGGATTATAAAGACCTAAACAAAGCATGCACAAAAGATTCTTTCCCTTTGCCTAGAATCAATCGAATGATCAATGCGACGACGGGCACGAGATACTTAATTTTCTCGACGCCTACTCCAGGTGCAACCAAATTCGGATGGACCCAGACGATTAAGAAAAAAACTTCTTTCATAACGAAATTCGGTACCTACTGCTATAACGTAATGCCGTTTGGATTAAAAAATGCCAGTGCCACCTACCAACGCCTAGTAAACTGGATGTTCGAAGAAAAAATAGGGAAATCAATAGAAGTTTATATTTACGATATGTTAGTCAAGTCCCTTCTAGTAGAGGACCATTTGAAACATTTGTAGGAAACCTTTGACATATTGAGGAAATACAATATGAAGCTAAACTCGGAGAAGTGTGCATTCGGGGTCGGTTCAGGTAAATTCCTCATATTCATGGTATCCAGTAGGGGTATACAGATCAACCCTGACAAGATAAAGGCCATAGAGGACATCATGGTAGTGGACGACGTCAAGGAAGTTCAAATATTGATCGGGCGTATAACCGTATTGGGCCGGTTCATCTCGAGGTCCTCGGACAAGAGCCATCTATTCTTCTCACTATTGAAGAAGAAGCGTAATTGTTCGTGGACTCCATAATTCCAGCACGCTTTGGAAGAGCTCAAACAGTACATGTTGACCCCCCTCTACTGCACACTCCGAAGGTGGACGAATAACTGTACCTCTACTTGGCGGTTCCCGAGATGGAAATAAGTGGAATCTTGGTCCGGGAGGAAGAAGGTAAGCAATTTCCCATTTACTATGTCAGTAGAACTCTAGGCGATGCCGAATCGAGGTATCCTCACCTGGAGAAGTTAGCATTCGCTTTGCTAAGCGCTTCCAGAAAGTTGAAACCATACTTTCAATGCCACCCCATATGTGTTGTAACCTCTTACCCGCTGATAAATATCATGCATAAGCCCGCATTTTTACATCCCATATTTTCTTATGTGAAAGTACGCCGTAAGTAAATTGATGTAAGATCGAAAATGAGATCCTCTTTGAAAGTATATAAAGTGATTTAATGATGTTACACCTTATTTTTGCAAGTCGTTAAGAGTTAACATTCAGGGACAAGTGTTTATAAGGGGGAAATGATGTTACACCCCGTACTTCAAAGGTCAATGTCATTATAAGATTATTTAATGTAAGCTCAAAAAGGATGAAATCCTTCTACAAGGCTAAGGAAGGTTTATCGAAGTGTTATGTAATTTAGGATGAATGAGACTTGTTAATCATGATTTAAATGATTTTAAAGTTATAATATGAATATATATGATGTTTGGACATAAAATATAATGTTTGAACGTAAAATATAATGTTTGGAAAAAGTCAGATTTAACTTACGGAAAAATCGGGTTAAGAATTGCCTTGTAACAAGCCGTTTTGAGAAATTAAATTCGTAAGCTTTATGATGTAATTTTGGGACATATATCATACTAAAATGAAGGTCTTGGAACCTGTTTTCTCTAGGCTGGAATACTTTGGAAACCAAAATGTCCTTCGAGACATGTTATTTTGTGTAATAGCCAAGTAAGTAATGCTCTATCGAGCTCACTAAATTTGCATAAACTCTACTATTGTGTGATATATATAAATAAGATCCATGTTATAAAAAAAGGCCTTGTAACCTAGTTTCCAATGGTACAAACCATTTATTCATAAGACATTGGGGGTAGAGAAATATGGATTTTTAAAGTAGGGTTTCCAAGCCACGTCGCCGCAGTTCGGAGAAACTGGCAGGTTTATAAGCCAGGTTGCGAGGCAGTTATTATCTTGAGAGTTATAGGGAGATATTTATATTGAATTAAATCCGCATGTGTCTAGTTTCTAACTTTGTAAACCGTTTGTTAATACGATATTGGAGTAGAGAGATACAAGTGTCCGAAGTTGCACTACTCAAGCTGCCAAGCAGGCAACTTACCCACTTGCTTGGAGAATTGAGGCGGTGGGCTTATAAGTTGTCTTTTCTCATTATATCTCATCAAAAAACTCTCAGTCTCTCCGAGAACTGGTCCAAGAAATTTCAAGCAAGATCAATATACCTTTCACGAAATCAAGAAGCGATAACATTAGAATGATCCCTACAACATAAGTATCATAATACCTCCTCTCTTTTTCTTTGTAGTTTGAGTTTTGGAAATTACTTCATGGTTAATAAAATATCTAATTTCTGTGTTTAAGCTTTTTTAATATCAAGGAAGGTTGATAAGTTCATTTTCTAATAGTTAGAACTCACGGGACGGTGATCGGAAGACATGAGTTCGATTTATTTCACTTTTTAGTGGACTGTTTTGTAGTCCACTTGTGTTGGCCTATTGTGTTGCCGATTTATGGAGTTTGGAAGGATAAATGGCCGTGGAGAAATGCCACATGTGGTAGGTTAATGGCTAGTGAACGTCGTTGCAATTTCAGGCTGATTGATAACTTGTTGATTGGTGTGTTATGGTATGTTTGAGTTTTTGTTAAAGGTCCCGAATTGTATTTAGGTTGTTTTTGAGTTGCTCATTGTATTATGTTGTTTTCTCGCCTATAGTAGTCTTGAGGGATCAGTAAAATCAGGGAAATGCTGCCCGTTTTATACTAGAATCGAGTTATCATTTGAGATACGTGATATACTAGCGTCATCTAAGCTGTACATGTATTTCTTTGTTATAGGGTTGGAGCGCTAGTTGTTGTAAGCTTGTTGTCGAGTTGCACTGATGACTTGAGGTATGTTAAGTCTATCTCTTCTTTCCTTTTGGCATGATCCATATGATATAACAAAACGAGCAAACACGCAACTTTCATAAATGACTCTATTCATTGAAGTACTAGGGGTGCCTATGTTCTTGATTCTCCATGTGTCTATTATTATATCGCATGTTCATGGTTCTCAGAAAATACGTAATTTGATATTAACCGAAGGCATATTGATCTTATGACATTCCGAGAGATCTTTTTGACTTACTTCTTATGCATTGCATTCATTTATACATGTACATATTAACCCATGATTAGATGGAGTTATATACACGAATATTATATGTATATGGGGTACGGGGAAATGTTATGGCATTAATAGGCACCACCACCTGATCAGCTGGTATACGTTGATAATTTTGCCCATAGAGGCCGAGATGATAAAATGGGTTGCCCTCAGAGGCTTAACGATGTTATGTAAATGCATGACATTATAAATGTTTTATGATTCTCAGAGCTATTCAGACTTACATGTTGAGTTCTTTACTCCATGTTTCTTTTTTGTCATTTATATACTGCTTTTTATACCTTACATATTCGGTGCTTTATTTGTACTGACATCCCTTTTGCCTGGGGACACTGCGTTTCATGCCCGCAGGTCCCCATAGAAAGGTTGCCAATCCTCCTAGTAGGCTATCAGCTCGGCAGAAAGTGTTGTTGCACTCCACTTGCTCCGGAGTTGCCTATTTGGTCAGTATGATTTAGGCATGTATTGATTGGTATGGCGGGGATCTGTCCCGACCTATATGACGTTTATGCACTCTTAGAGGCTTGTAGACATATGTCATGTATATGGATATTTGTATGGCCTTGGAGGCCAATGTTTTGAGTGTAGAAATGATCATGTCGGCCTTATAGGACCGTATGTCACATGTATAAGTTTATATATTACGTTGGGTCGTCGTATGTCTAGTATTCCCTTATGTTTTATTCTGGTTATCTCATGATGGCCCATATGTTACGTTGTAATCTATTGAGTAAGGTTCCGGGTGCCCGTCGTGGCCCTTCGATTTGGGTCGTGACACGAGCTCTCGCGCCGGTTAGCCAAATGGGCCATGGATATTAGCGGGTACTATATCGAGTACCGACTCCGAACTACCATAAAATCTCAAGTTTTGGCAGACTTCGTGGCCGACTTTACGCCGACCTTAATACCCTAAGTCGAGAAGGAATTACTTCTCACCTCGGGGGCTAATTTGGGAATCTGGACCCTATTCACGGACGATGCCTCCAAGTTGAAGGGGTCTGGTCTTGGTATCGTGTTGAAACCATCTACAGGAAGCGTAATTAGACATTCTATTAGAATTGTAAAATTGACTAACAATGAAGCCGAGTACGAGGCCATGGTTGCAGGTCTAGAACTGGCTAAGAGCCTGGGAGCCGAAACGATCGAAGCCAAATGCGACTCCCTCCTCGTCATAAATCAAGTCAACGGAACGTTAGAAGTAAAAGAAGAACGGATGCAGAGGTACTTAGACAAATTGTAAATAACCCTGTACCAACTCAAGGAATGGAATCTACAACACATACTCAGGGATCAAAATAATGAAGCCGATGCACTAGCTAACTTGGGGTCGTTAGTCGAATCCGATGAATTCAGCTCAGGGGAAGTGGTACAACTATTGAAGACACAACGCACCAAAGTTGCCAGATTTAGCTTAGTCGGTGGGGGCATTGTTTAGGAGATATTTCTTTGGCCCCCTAGACAGATTCTTAGGGCCGGGAGAGACTGAATATGCCATGAGAGAAGTTCACGAGGGCACATGCGGGAACCATTCGGGGGCAGAATCCTTAGTTAGAAAGTTAATCAGAGCCGACTGTTATTGGAGTGAAATGGATAAGGATGCGAAATCTTCGTACAAAAATGCGACAAGTGCCAAAGACGCGCCCCAATGATCCAACAATTGGGAGAGATGCTCTACTCGACCCTGTCTCCATGGCCGTTTATGAAGTGGGGAATAGACATCGTCGGTCCCCTACCATGGGCGCCTGGTAAAGTTCAATTCATACTATTCATGATCGATTATTTTTCCAAATGGGTCAAAGCTTAGGCGTTATAGAAGGTCAGAGAGAAAGAAGTTATCAACTTCATATGGAATCACATAATATGTCGATTTGGTATACTAGTTGAGATCATTTTTGAAAATGGGAAATAATTTGTTGGTAGCAAGGTGAGTAAGTTTTTCGAAGATTACAAGATCAAAAAGATATTATCAATGCTTTATCACCCTAGTGGGAACGGACAAGAGGCATCAGCGAACAAAACTATACTCTAAAACCTGAAAAAGAGGCTAACCGGTTCGAAAGGAAAGTGGAAGGAAATATTGCCCGATGTCCTGTGGGCATACTATATGACTTCGAAGTCAAGCACCGAGGCAACCCCATTTTCTATGGTCTACGGAGATGGAGCCTTAATACTAGTTGAGGTAGGTGAACCGAGCCTCAGGCTCTAGTATGATACCAAGGAGTCGAACGGCGAGGCCATTACCACGAACCTGGAACTATTAGACGAAAGGCGGGACACCGTCTTCGTCTGATTGTCCACCCAGAAGCAGCGAGTAGGAAGGTACTACAACCGAAGAGCCAACCTCCGACACTTTTGAGTCAGGGACTTAGTATTGTGAAAAGTAACAGTACGTACCAGGAATCCAAAAGAAGGGAAATTGGGCCCTAACTGGGAAAGACCATATCAAATTGTCGAAATAACCGGAAAAGGGCTCATATAAACTCGAAGTGGGAAACTGCGTACAACTACTAAACAACTAGAACGTGGCACACTTAAAGCGGTAATACTGCAGGTACGAACCTAATTTCTTTTTTATTTTGCTGCATTACAGACTAACATATGCAGGAACTCGACCAGGGGCGGATGTGGCTATTAGGTCTGAAAGCACGCGTTGCACTCTTTTTCCCTTGAACTTGTTTTGTCCCGAAGCGGGATTTTCGGTAAGGTTTTTAACGAGGCAATAGTAAAACATGCTATATTAGTTTTGAATACCGGCCTTAAACCGGAATAGACGATCGTTTGTACCAAATCAATAGTATCCGAGCCCTCACAAGTTCGGCCTCAAATACTGGGGGCCATTACCCCTAGATTAATATCTTTAGCAAGGGAAACAAAATTTTTATGTGTCAAAAGCGAAGGTTTGGTGGTTAGGATTCATTGTAAGGGTCAAATGATCATACAAACCGTGCCCACATAGTCCACTTTAGCCACGACACAAGACTTATGTGCCTCCGATCATGTACCTTACATATTAAACAATGAAAGAAATCTTTGCTTCCCTTATACTTTATTACCATACAGTTCGCTTCTCCGATCCAGGATCCTACTGCCCACGGGCTACCCCTACTCGGTAACTGTTGACCGATAAAAATTCGGACGACATGGGCTATTGAATCCCAGAGTCACCAAGCCTATTAGGCAGTGACCGAATACGAAAGGCTACGAACGCCTTGAAAATGGCTCGGAGATGTCTGAAGCCCTCACTCAGAAAGCAAGGCCTTTGCGTATAATCGAAACCTATTAAGAGGTTGACCTCGGCAAAAACATCATCTAAGACACTTAAGCATCTTAAAAAAACCTTCAATTCTATCGAAATCTCGAAACCATGAGTAGCCCAGAGTTTCCATCGAAATCGGGCCTCGTTCGGATCTCCGAAGAACAAATACTAAAGTTTACATTTGATTTTGTGCTAAGGCATTTAACACGATGTGCAAATAAAAAATTGCAAATAGGTGATGGAAAGTAAATATATGGTATTGCCAAAAGGCATAAGCTTTATGTACTTCGAAAAATATTTAGAAAGGCACGATAGAACGACCTCAAAATAAACAAAAAAGAAAATATACAAGGGAAAACTAAAAAATAACTAAGTCATCTACGTCTAGTCTTCACCGGGGTTCGACTCGTCACCAGAACTGTCGGAACCATCGGGACCCACAAGCTCATAGAGTTCCTTTGCCTCGAGTTTCTTGACTTCTTCGATCTCGGCCTACATGTCAAAATCTCGAGTGTGAATCTCCTCGAGGGTCTCTCTCCGGGATAGCCGCCTCACATAGTCGGTCTTCGTCTTTAAGCGGGCCTCGGCTACCTCCATATCGGCCTTATACTGGGCCAACATTTCCTCAACTTAGGAGGACTCAATCAAAGTCTCCTCCAATTTGGAGTACAATGCAGTATATTCTTGGCCGAGGGTATTTTGTTCTGTGACGGCTGAGTTCAGCTGTGTTCAGAGTTCGTCATTTAACCGAGACCACTTGTCGGCCTTGTCCTTTTCCACCCGAAGTTGGTCCTTGATTGATTCCATCTCCTCTTTTGTGGCCTCTTTCACCGAAGCCAGCAGATCCATCCTGCCTTTCCACGCCTCGGTCGTGGCCTTGACCTCGTCCATCTCAGCCCGAAGCTGGTCGATCAAATCTACCTTCTCTTGGACCTGCGAGGTTGCATTGTTAGTCATCACAAGAAGCTTCCCATTTTTAGACTCTAATATCCTTACCTTCTCGGCCAGATCGATGTGTTCCCATTTCAATGACGAGGCTTCTTTCTGATCCTTTTCCAGCTCGGCCCGGAGAGTTGGGAGATCCTTAAGAGCCTCATCTTGTTGCTCACTAAGAGCCCTATACATGCCCTTCTTTCGGATCTGCTCTTTAAGCTCGAACTTGAGCTGACTGATCCCCAAACGAGTCCGAAGGAAGCTTTCATGGTGAAGCATTGAAGCTTGAAGAAACAACGAAGCCATTGAATATGCTGAGCAAAAATCCGCAAAAGATACAAAGGATAAATGTCTTACCCAGTTCAATGCCTACTACACCTCGTTGAAGAGGATCAATGTGCCTACCTTGTTCATCTTTGCCTGGTCCTCCTTGGTCACCAAACAATGAAGGTAGCGGGCCATGCCCACCAGAGTAGACAATGCCCGAGCGTCCGCTTGGATAGTAAGAACGACTGTTGATACCCAATTTTTCCCTCATATTTTTTTAAATACATATATAATTTCAAAAATAGCATATTTGGATCATCATTTAGTCTACAAACCTATACACGCATTTTTTTTATAATTTTTCATAAATTTTAGAGCTTCAAATTAATCTTCTTATATTTAAATTATATAAATATCTAGTAATTATCCTTTAAATTACTTTGTGATGATTTAATTACCCAAAATTATTATTTGCATCCATAATACCTGTTTCAAATATTTTATTTTATTTTTTTATAATTGCACTAGTATTTTAAGCTATTTATCTAATTTTGTAATAATGGCCTATATTCTACAAATAATTGCGGTTATTATATTATTTATGCCAAAGTATAATTTTTATATTTTTATATGTTGAGTAATTATTTTAAAATAGTTTTACAGCATATTTATTATTTACCATTTATTAGAAGTCTTAATAATTTATTTTCAATTAATTTTCAGGGGTTTCTAGGGCTGGCCCAAAACAAGTTGATTGTCGGACCAATTTAATGGCCCAAACGCCCAAACCCTTAGCCCAATCCCCAGAGCCCAAACCAAATAACCCATTAACCCAACCCGGTCGCTACCCGTACCCGTTCAATTAACCCGCCCAGTCCTTAAAATCCTGGCCGTTGATCTCTAAGATCAACGACCCACAACCAACCGACCCTTTTTAATTATCGAACCCATAATCCTAATCTTCATTCCCTTCTTTTCCTGCCGCCTCAGAATCCTCTCTATTCTCTAAGAAAAACCTAGCCGCCACTCAAATCTTCTCCAAATCCGACTCAATCATGGATTCTTTTCATGATTTTCTTGCCTTTCATGTGTTATCTCAGTATTATTTGCAAGACTATGGAGTTACATAGTACTTGCCCCAATTTTGGCAAGTACCAGTCCCTAAATCGGATTCTACCGCCTTTAATATTTGAGATTTAGACGATATTTTGTCTATATGCACTCTATATGGTCCGATTCAGTGAGATTTTCGACCATCTATGCTTTCCTTTTTGAACTAGACTTTCCCTTATTCTTTATTGATTCTTGATTGATAGTCTTCCTTTCCGTGCTTGACTAATATTTTCCTTATTTGTGTTTAACCCATCGTGTTTCTCTATTCTTACTTTATTTTGCCCTAAGTCTGACTCTAAATGATTTTCATATGATATTTTCCTTATTATGTGTTCAATCTATTGTATCCCTTTATTTTAAGTGTTATTTGCATGATTATTTTTCCTTATGCTCTGTTAATTTACTGAACTCCCTTGTTTTATGTATTATTTGCCCTAAAAATCGATTCTAATTGATTTTAGTATATGTTTCCTTATTTTGTGTTTAATGTTTACCGTGTTTCCTATTTTATGTATGAAGTATGTTATATAAACCCCTCTCATGAAACCCCTTAGACAGATTTTGGAATCCCAATCCTTGCTACTATCTTCACTAATCTCTTCTCACTCACTCATTGTTACACTTGAACTCTCTAAAACTATTGAATAACCTCCTTAGGTGCAAGCACTACTCGGAGCCCATTCTCGAGGCTCTTGTAAACTCTTAAGCATCGGGGATTTGGGGTTTTTGCTATTACACTCTTCACTCTTTTGATTCTGCTACTGGTTAGTGTTTAAACCCTCACAATGTTTAATTTCTTTCCTTCTTTCTGCATGTGTATCTGAACTTATATGAGCATGATTCAACTATGATAATGTTCAATTTAATGTCATTCTGTGTTAGTTGAACGTATAGGAATAGTCTACTATTTGTGGTATGCTTCACTACGATTTTCACTCTGTGATCTCTAATCTCCTAAGACTGGTTCTGTACCCTTTATCATCTTAACATGTTTAATTTTGGACTTCAATATCAGTCCACTTCAACATGAGTCTGACTATTGTGGTTGTTTGATGTTTCTGCATATTGTGTTTAGATAATAACCTAACTCTAGGAGATCCCCCCTTTCACTTGAATGAACTTTTTACTAAGTCCTGTGTATATTGAAATGCTCTTTAATGCTGCCTTAAAATCTGTTCGAAACTTGTTTCATGACTTTCTGGTTTTCTAAATGACAAACACTATATTTTTTGTTAACTAGGACCTTACTCCTATGCTAACATGTTTTCAGTATGTCTTGGTTCATTTGCTATTCTTTCCTTTATGTGATTATCAATATACATATCCCTCCATTATGTCCAAGTATTGATTAATATGGCATTAGGTTATACTTAACTTAATTTACCCTTAAATGTCAACTAGTGCAACCTATATTTGCAAACCTGTTTCTTCTCCTAATTCCTATTATGGTTGTTTATGTGGTACTTCGGCTATGCGAACCTGGCTGAATTTGCTGGTCTACTTGACCAGTTGTGCTGTATGCTCATTCTGGGAAGTTCTGTCCATTCTCCCTACCTGTTACTCTGGTATTCTGAATTCCTATTCTTAGCAGGCTGAAACCAAGGCTACCTAGGTTCTTTGTTGGCCTCCCTAGTGTGAGCACTGCTCGGGGTCCAATTGAGGCCCTTGTGAACTCTAACACACTAGGGTCTTGGCCCTAATACTCTCCTTCCCTATCATGTATTGTGTTCTATATTGTTTGTTCCAAGTGGTGCAACACTTTAGGCTGTGGCTCATTAAAAGGGGTCTGGACTCTTCCCTATGGACCTGTGATGGTGTGGTATGCTATGTCAGAAGTGTCGAAGTCCCAGTAAGACTGGGTATTTAGTTATTTTATTTGGGCATGTTGTAGGCCTGTCTATTGCAATGTAATATTACTACTTTACTTATCAATTTGGGTCTATAATAATATCTTTGTATAAACGATTGGGGTGCTAGTAAAAGGGTATGGGGTAGATTCTAAACTAATATGCGATGGGTAGATAACATGCCTCTAGGATTGAATGATGCACTTGCTTTATGTTGTTCGTTCTCTATGCACACGGTAGAAAGCATGCCATTAGGAGAAACACACACTTGCACTACTTAATTATTAGCATGCATGAACTCAAATGCCTCAATATCTTTGTTTCTATATGTTGTGAGAGAACCTGCCCACAGGAAATAAATATCATGTAACTACCCTCTAATTCGTATTACTGCAGCATATCCCTTAGAGATCATACCTATAGGACTCTAATCATGTCATTTGTTCTTTCAATGCATTGTTCATCTAGAAAAACTGCCCATAAGGTTTAACAATAAAACCAGGTTCCCAAATGTTAATCGTTAGAAGTCCTGCCTATCGGATGCCACTATTGCCTTAATAACTGGTAATGACGCCCTTTTAATATTGTTCATCACTCACTTAGGCCATTATCAAGCGTATGAGTAATTCTGAGTTTCTACTCCCTCTATTACATAAATCACCCAGGTGCAATATCTATAGGACTAATAATTGAGGAATTTTCCTTCTCAATAATCAGTGTGTAACAACCTATGTAATCCTGTCTATGAATCTCACTGGTTCCTGAAACTGCTTGCGTGCCTTGATGCCTATCACCTAGAAATCATGCCTATAGGGAGTTAAGTTCCTTAATATCAAACTGCCTAACGTGAAAATCTGCTGTGCGTGCAATTGCTGTCTAATTGTGGAGGCTAACTTGAGACTTTAACTGCCTATATGTGAAGTCCGATATGTTTTCTAGTTTTGACATTTTCTAAGCAACCTATGTAAAGTCAAGAACCATCCAAAATAGAGTTCCAATGCCTCTTGGACCGTAGGTATGGGACGGGTAGTGCACGCATAAGGCACTACTTATAATTTAATTATTGCGCTTTAGGTAACAACTTAAAGATAGTAATCTGGTAACAGGATATGATAGTTTGTGCTCGCTGAATAATACGAGTAACACCCCATCTCGAGGGAGTTACAAAATATTATTTATGTTGCACGGGGTGATCCTTTAGGCTAAAAAACTTAGGACCCCCATCTTATTTCCCCTTTATTTTGAATCAAGTGTTTGTACTCATTTATTCAAAGTCTTTTATAATAATAAAATTTCTCAAACTTCTTTCTTTATATATATTTGTTTATCCGACTAATTCATATAATTCGATTTCGGCCGGGACCCACAGTTGTGGACCTCGAAGAGTGCCTAACACCTTCTCTTCGAGGTAATTTCGAGCCCTTACCCGATCTTTGGTGATGCAAACTAGTCACACCTGAGTTATGTGCAAAATAGGTGCCCTAACGCACCTTAATATCATTAGGTGGCGACTCTCCTCTTTTAATACCTCCTTAAAAGAGTTGTCACATGTTGAAACCCGATTTTGCGAGAAAAGGGGGCACGGAAACAAGGGTTCTCTTATGGTCGGGGTCCATACATATGGCGGGGAACTGCTTCACCAGTTTCGGGCTTGAGCTCAGCTCGCCCTCCCCTGATGAAACAACCTTTTTCGGGACCTCCAGGTGACCAAGCCCGAAAAATCCACCAATGCAGCGATGTCCATGCCATTGAAGAACGTGTTGTGGGATCGTTTGGGCTCGACGCCATCTTGTTAGACTTCTATTTTCGTGCCTGGGCCTCTTCGAGCATGGATTCGGTATAGGATGGCGTCTCTACGATGTTGATGACACTGACTACCTCCTTCAGGACGGGAGCGGCTTCTCGATAGACCACGACCTCCGTCTCTCCTTATGATCCCCGAGCTATAGAGGGATCGACCTTGTGGTCACTTTTCTCAGTCACCACCTGCTCCTCCTCATTGAGGGTCAACTTTTGAGAAATAAACTCAAGGTCGTCATCCTCGGGGTAATCTCTGAGACGAAAGAGGGAATAAAAATCGGTACCTTGGACTTGGTGATCTTTTTGTTTTTCAGATCCGGATGGCCACCTTCTTCTTCCTCACCTCGACATCCAGGGAACCCGAGGGATTGCTTTTGATTCTTTTTCTCCTCCTTGCGGCGCCCCTTGGGATACCCTGAAATGGAGGGTTCTACAGGTGTGGACGGATCCTCGTCTTCATTCAACGACCTAAGATCTGTGGTCTTGGGGAAACTTGTGAGAAAGAAGAAGACTTAGTGATATATAAGTCAGATGTATGGATGTACTCATTCAAAAAGAACCTCACCATGGGAATGACCCTCCCACTTCCCCTTTGAGAGCCTGTGCCATTTGCGCTCGGAGTAGGGCATCTGTTTACAGATCCCCTCGATACACTCCTTAAAATGGGGAATTGCATTAGGAGTCCGGGCAACCGCTGCGCAAAAACGAACACGGGCAGTTGGAAAAGGAATGAAAGGGAATACCAAATATTTAATAAGAAAAAGACTTACGGGATGCGTTCCATTTTTCGGGGAATGGTAGAAATTTGGAGAGGAAGAGGTCTTCTGTCTTCACCCGAACCAACCTCCCCTACCAACCTCGATCTCGGTCCTTATTGATGCTCGAGAACGGAGCCTTACTTGCTTGATGAATGAGCTTGATCAACCCCCTCAGAAGATTCAGGGATTGTATAGACGAAGAAAATGGTCGACAGTGAACCGAGGCGCTTCAGTGTTATTTAAGAAATGTCGAAGGAGGACTATGATCCTCCAAATAACGAGTTGATCTGCCTGAGGCAGACCTCGTACCTTTTGCAAAAGTTGAGTATTACGAGGTCTATCATACAAGCGTGAAGGGGTAAGTGTAAGCACTCAGGTACCCTTTCACGTGCGTAATAATGTCCTTGTTGGGCCCGGGGATGACCACCTCCTTGCCTTCCTAATTACAATCTAAGCAAACTATGGGTAGTGCCTCCTCAGTAATGGAGCATATGTACCTCCTAGGCCACCTCAGGAATGGCTACCTCAGCATCTGTGGCTGGGTTGGAAGACGAAGGGGAAATTTTCTGAGGTACGAACTTGGAATTTTTCGCCATCGAGTTCTGAGAATATGAAGATTTGAAGAAAATATATGGAGATTTGAATAAAATATATGAGGATTTGAGGATGGGATGAAGATATGAAAGTCTGGGTTGAAGATTCAAAGAAAATCTACGAAGATTTGAAGATGGGATGAAGATGAAGACCTAAAGAGCAATGTATGAAGATTTGCAGAAGTCAAAGGCAAGTAGAAAATTCGAGGGTAAATCCAAGAGTTCCGGAATCGGAAAGTGGGGAAGTAAAAAGGGGGGCCGTAGCTTTTATAGAGGGAATACAATTAATACACGATGTTTCACATTCGAGGACAGTCAACCGACGACTGACACATGTTCGAAGTCAAAATGACGTGAATGATGGGACGTTTCGTTGACCCAACAACTCGGTTTTAACATGGGAAGGAAGGAATCGGGGTTCATTTATCGCTTCCCATCATTTCGATTAACCTACTATCCGGAAAATAAGGGACTATCTATGTATGGGTAAAATCGGGGGCAATATCTATTCCGATTCCCTGATGAGAGAATGAAGGGGGAATACAGATCCAGGAGATTGTGCTCGAAGTCAAAGACCCTTTGTATCGATACCCCGGAAGAGTAAATGGTATCTCCAACATCTGACATGGCAAAGCGACACGCCTTAGCCGAGTGTAAGTTCTAGACCTCGAGAGACACGATTAGCTGTTATGCATGATAGATAGAGGGTCATGATACTCGCCCTAAACCGGATATCACGGTGCGAATCTCGCTCGATGTCGATTACTGATCAACAATTATCAGAAAAAGAAGATTTTTATATTTTTTAGACTTATACTAGGACTGAAACTCTCCTACTATATAAAAGGGAAGTTTATCTTTTATATCACATATTGCAACACACATTCCAAGGAAATATTTGTGTTCTCTAAGCTACTGTTGACAATTTATTTACTAGTTCTGTTCTTTATTCACGACTTGGCCTAAATCGAGGGCACAATCGAGGACGAGCTCATTTTTCAATCCAAGATCATCTTGTCCTTAACATTGTGATTGATTGTCTGTTTCATTTTTAATTCATTTATATATTATTCTTAACTATTCATGTTGTACCAAACCATGTATCCTTTAACCCGCGTACAAATTCAATTGTTACCCAATTTTAGGGTAAACATATTTCATTCTCTAAATTAATAGTTCACTCACACCTTCTAGTGCACTATTCGGATTTATTACCTAAACATTCATCCTGAGCAATTTCTTCTGGTGCAACGGTATCCAGATGTAACACCCCAAAGTTTTTAGATTAATATTTACGTTCTCAATTGACCATCTATATAATGAGTATAGCTTTTACTTTGGACTTCCTAAACAAGAATTTGACGATATTTAAAAATTGCTTATTTTACATTGTGGTCATATTTACAAGGAGGTGACATGGTTTTGTTATGTGCAACATCCTTGTTATTATTTTTGTTAAATTAGTAAGAAATATAATAGAAAATAAGTATTTTGGGCCAGCCCAATTCTTGATCCTTATCTAAGTAATATATATCTTTTTGGACACAACTTTTCACAAGCACCCCTCATTTTATTCCTTCATGACAAAGAAAACCCCAACCCTTTCCCCTTTATCTTTAGAAATATCACACCAGAACCTCCAGGTTCTTCAACTAAGCCAACCATGAAGTATTGTTCTTGTTAAACCATAAGTTGCTCCTCTTTTTTATGGTAAGTTACTAAAACCATTTTTACACTAGACAACTGTTAGTGTTATTATCATGTCTCCTTGTATAAAATTCTGTTTTAAGTGAGCCAAGCTTTTCTGAAAAGATATTTCATAGATATATAACTTTTGTTCATGTTCTAAAACCTAGTTTTACTTGTATTTACCCGAAAATAGGTGATAAAGTACAAGGCAAGTGCTGCCTAGATTTTCTATGTTACAAACCCTCCATGTACTACTGTTAATATTTTGAGCATAATTTTTTATACGAAAATGATATGGGGGTGATTCAAAATTTTTTGGAATCCTAAAACATATATATATGCAACTTTCATGAAATCACACAATCTTGTTTTTCTATTTACATCTTCAGAATTGAGTCATAACACAAGACAATGATACTGTCCAAAATTTCTATTTTGAAAATTTAGGGTAATTTTTACCGATATCATATTTAATTTAACATGTTAAAATTACTGAACTTATATAGATATTTGATTATGTATGTAAGGTATAGATACCTTTATAAAATCTAAGGGGAAGTGTTTGTAACGATCCGGCCAGTCGTTTTAAAAAAAAATACTTTGCTCGGTGGTTTGAGGGCATGAATAGCTCCGTATGATGTATTATGACTAATGTGAATCATCGGTTTTGGTTCTCAGGTTATTCAGAATTGATTTGGAAGAATGATTCTCAACTTGGAAGCTTTAAATTGGAAGAGTTGACCAAGTTTGACTTTTTAGTATTTGACCTTGGATTGGAGTTTTGATGATTCTGGGTGATTTTGGACTTAGGAGCGTGTCCAGATTGTGATTTGGAGGTTCATAGTTGAATTTGGCTTGAAATGGCAAAAAATTAGATTTTTTGAAAAGTTTGACCGGAAGTGATCTTTTTGATATCGGATTCGGATTGTGGTTCCGGGAATTGGAATAACTTTGTTATGTCATTTGGGACTTATGTGAAAAATTTGGGTTTATTCCGAATTGATTTGCTATGTTTAGGTACGAGTTTTGGAAGTTGAAAAGGTCGAAGTTCATCAAGTTCGAATTGAGGTGCGATTCGTTGTTTTGATGTTGTTAGGTGTGATTTGAGGCCTCGAGTAGGCACGTGTTATGTTATGGGACTTGTTCGTATATTTGGACGGGATCCCGAGTGGCTAGGTAAGTTCCGGACGAGGTTTGGACCATTCCTCATTTGTATTTGGTTGTTGGTAGCTGCTGGCACTGGTGTTGCCCACCTGTAGTTGAAGTTGCCAGGTGCGGTAGTCGCAGAAGCGACAAAGGAGTCGCAGGAGCGGAAGTGCTGTTGGGAGCAGGAGTCCGCATAAGTGGAGACTTCTTTGCATATGTGAAGGCGCAGATGCAGTGAGTCGGGCGCAGAAGCGATTGGCAGCGTAGAAACGCAGTTTGGACTCGCACCTGCGTGTGCGCAGATGCAGGCATTTTACCGTAGGTGCAAAGGTAGGCCTCCAGTGCTTCTTCGCAGAAGCGTGATTTTGGTCGCAAAGGCGACGTCGCAAAAGCGACGCCGCAGGTGCGAAAATGCTGGGCAGAATGCTATAAATCGAGGCTTTGGTTCTTTTATCATTATTTGAGATATGGGACTCGGATTGAGGCAATTTTTGGAGCAATTTTCATAACTAGGGTTGGGGTAAGTGTTCTACACTTGGTTTTGTCTTTATTTCATGAATCTATCTTCGTTTTTGGCAATTGGTTGATAAATTTTAAAGAGAAATTGGGGGGTTTTACCATAAAGTTTCATAATGTGAATTTTTGAGTTTTGAACATCTATTCGAAGTCGGATTTTAGTGAAACTAGTATGGTTGGACTCGTATTGAATGAATTATCGGATTTTGTGAGTTTTGTTGGGTTCCGAGGTACGGGACCGTGTTGGACTATTTTGGATAATTTTGGGCTTTTGATTAAAGATTCAACATTTATCGATGGGTTTGTTTTCTTTGGCATTATTTGATGTATTTGGGTTGCGTTTTGCTAGTTTCGAGCCGTTCGGAGTTCGGTATGCATGATATGGAAGTTTTAGAGCATTTCTTGGCTTGCTCGGTATTGGAATTGGCTTGTTCGAGGTAAGTAACACTTCTAAACTTGGTGCTGAAGGTATGAAACACCGAATTACGTGCTATGTGGTCGATGTTATGGTGACACACATGCTAGGTGACGGGCGTATAGGCATGCACCGTGTGAATTGTGACTCCGTTATTTCTGTGGTACTGTGTAGTTACCTGATCTTACCTGTAATAATGAAATTTCTACGTTCTTGAGCTATTGAGTTGTGATCCATATTAGAAACCATGTCTAGGATACATGCTTATCCTATTGGGACCCACTGAGGTCATTTCTGCTGTTGAGTTATCTGCTTTCATTGCATTACATACTCAGTCATACACATTCATATGCATATCATATCTCATTCTATGTTACCATTTATTGACACATGATATCATCATTTTGGGCTTATTTCATGGCATTGTGAGCCCGGGAAACTGGAGAGATCGATGATTGAGTGAGGCCGAAGGTCTGAGTGTGAGTGATATTATGGGATCGGACTGCACGTCGCAACATATTATATTGATTTTTTCCATAATTGGCTTGATATAAAACTTGGGCTGAAGGAGCCCCTCCGGAGTCTACACACACCCCAATGAGCGCTGTTGATTATATTGAGTGATGGATCTTCCGTGGAGATGGGATCTTGTCCGAAGCATTTATATACCTGGGGATGGATCTTCTTCACGGGATGGATTTGGCCCTATTCAATACTGAGTGACTGATGGTCAGTTGATGTATATATTCCGGGATGGATCTTCCCTGGGCTGGATTGGCCATATACAGTACTGAGTGGTTGAGCATGATGAGTGAAAAGTGTGAGACAGTGAGATTGAGTACTCTGAGAGTGTGAGTACATGGGTTCATCTCTGAGGTACATGTCATTGACATGCACATATGACATACATAGAGATACATTTATTCCTCATGCTGTACGGTATCACGTCATTCATGACTTCTCACACATATTAACATATGAGCATAGTGATATATATATTACACTGGCTACCTGGAAACAAAAAAATGGAACATCTTATTTATTATTGAAAGGATTTCTGGGAAAAATTACTGTTTTCAAAATTACTCATATTTTCGATGATTTCGATAAAGGATTTGGGTTTTCATTAATATATTTGAAAAGTGGAACTATTTTTTGGGAAACTATGAATAAGTTGAGCATTTCATCTCAGAATTACTTCTTTTATTACTTGCTTTACGTTGTTATGAACTGTTGTTGGCTATTGGTGTTAGACCCGACCTTTGTTCTAGCTCGTCACTACTTTCAACCTAAGGTTAGGTTGTTACTTATTGAGTACATGGGGCCGTTTGTACTCATACTACACTTCTGCACCTCGCGTGCAGGTGTTGACTGATGCTGTTGCTGTGTTCGACGAGAGTTGGACTTAAAGATGTACTTGCGTTCCGATTATAGCTGCCTCTTGTTCATGATAGCCTTAGATTCATAAAACTCTGTTTATGTACTTTTCAGACAGATGATGTATTTATTTCATACCAGTTTCGTAAATTTTATTCTTAGAAGCTCGTGATTTGTACTACCAGTCCTTGGGAAATGTATAAGATTCAGATAATCTCTTATATTTAATTATTTTATTAATTTCTTTGAAATTGGTTAGTAGTTAAATTGGCTCACCTAGAGGGTTGGATTAGGTCTCATTACGACTAGTTGGATTTTGGGTCATGACAATGTCTTGAGAAAGTGGACGGATTTGGTTGATCTATGGAGTAGACGATTTGTACGTCCTTAAATTGTGGTGGAATTATTTTGTGGTAAAACACCAAGGTTTGTGTATAAACTTGATCTTGAAATCTCTGTACTTGATGGATATTTGTAAATAACTTGAAACTTTGCTTCCTTTCTCTCCACTTTATATAGTTGTATTGGTATTATCTCAACATTGCAAGATATTCACTAACTCGCCCACTCGTACGGATTGCTTGATCATTTTACATTCTTGTTGGGACTTTGTCTTTCTTATAAAAGTGACTTTGTCAGTTATCTCTACATGCCTCTTGATTTGGATATTTTGTCATCCTGACTTTAGATTCGTGGTTCGTCTTAAATTATGGAACTTGTCCGTGTTACGCACGAACTAGGAATCCATTTTTAATACGGTTCTTGATTGTCTTGACTATTTGGTTTCGGCCTTACTTAATTTGGGACTTCGGTCCATCTTGATATCTTATAATGCTTGTGTGATGGCATGACGTACATATGGGCGAAAATGGATATTTGGAAAACTCTCTTGGATTGATGTTATACGCTTTCTTTACACTTGAATCTTGAACATTGATATTGATATTTAGAAATAATTCGAGGTTTGATATTTGATACCTTTGGTATATTTGCTTGCTTGCTTTAAATTTATGTTTCATTTGAGCTACCTATCACTGAAGAGGGGGAATTGGAGAATCTAATAGCTCCAAGACTAAAGTTTATACGCCACTAAGTGTTATGCTTACTGATAGTTGTTTTCAATCGTAGGTAATGTAAGAGAAGAGATTTGAAGAGGGACTTTTGGAGTAGACTTTTAGGGAGATTTTGTGAGATCACATTTGCATATGCACCTAGGTTTTGTATAGTTTTTGGACATGTACATGATCTATATGTTACACTTATGTAGGAAATTTTGGAGGCTTGTTGGATCTCAAGACCATAAGCTTGTAACTTGAATTTGGTGACCTTTTTTTTTTTACCAAAGTCCACTAGGCATTGTGCCTAGGGTGAATTTTCATAAATATAAAGTAAATTACAACAATGGCGGGGGACATAAACCTTACCTCCCAAAAATTGGATGTACACTTGATCATCCAAAGTTGACAACCAAATGGACCTATGATTCTATGTAAAGTTAGACCTATGGTGAAATACATGTTGCCTATCCAGCAATGATAGACTCCTGGGTAAACAGAAACATGGTGAAAGTAGCCTAGGTCAACTATACAAAAATGCACAAGAAGAGTCATCTTCCAATTACAATAACTACATTTGAAAATTGTAAAAACTTTTCTAAAGGATGTGAGAAAAGTGGGAGTCTGGAACATACTGTCTTCAACTTTGCTTTAGCATTGTTTCCAAAGAAAGACTAGTTGAAGACTGTTAACAAAAAAAACCCAAGAAGGTAGGCATACATGTTGATTCCGTCTGAACTAGGCAGAAAAGAGTGAGCATTTTCCTGTTTCCTCCATCCAGGAATTCTTGAAGGTTGCTGGTTGTGGAGTTGTCTTATGACTTCTGGACTTTCTAGTGGAGTGTGTGAACTTCTGCTGCTAGAAACTGGTGGTTGTACCCTGCAGAGTAACTAGGTTTGAACCCCTAGGGATACCCTGTGAGGACTAGGCAGACATGGTGGCTAACTGTAGGTCAGATTGTTGCTGATGAGTCATGTGGAGAGGTGATGGGGACTTAAGTGTGTGCTGGGTTGGTTTCTGTGCCTTCCAACTTTGGCCTTCAGGATTGTGTCTATTATCTACAATGGATCTCATGTGAAGCCTTTGGTTGGTGTGTGACTGCATTTGAATCAAAATGACACTATTTTTGGGACAGATCCAGGAGTATTGGTGCATTTGCAAGGGAATGAGCATCCAAGATGCTAATACCACATCTTGTAACTGCATTAATACTCTGAGTCTATCCCTGGTACCTGCAAAAAGGAGCAAACATGTTATTATAAAAGGTTTTTGATGCGTGGCTAGAATTCATGGTTCAAAGCATTATGTACCTTACATTTTGTGTGCGTTAATGATAAAAATACACGTCATATGTGCATAATGGAGTCTATTTCATGTGTAGGTGAATTGGAGATGGAAGCCGAGCTAAATGGATGCATAAACGTCAAAAATACGCTCAAGAGTCGAAAAGGAGTGACTCGGGCTATAGTCGGGCGTTTGAGCTGTAAAGCCTGGTCATACCAGGCTATAGCCGGGAGTTTGGGCTATAAAGACTGGCATGATCAGGCGTTTGGGGGGCGTTAGAGCCCTAACTCCAGGCCTGCCAAACTTTATCCCGGAGTTTGGGCCATAAAACCTGGTCCCTGGTCCGGTCAAATCCGAGTTTTGAAGGCTTTAAGTGTTTCCTGATCTGAATAGAAGTCTCCTACATGTTTAGGGTTTGTCCCAAACATATAAATAGACCCAAAAACACAACTTTGACCAGAGGATGCCATTTTTGGAGAGAAGATACACACGGGATCATTAGGAAGCAAAGGATGTCTCATTTCTTCATCGTATTCTAGTATTTTCAATTTATGCAACACTTATGAAATTGTTTGATTCTAGCATGAGTGGCTAAACACCCATTGTTCTGGGGTTGTGGTTTAGCCATGAATATTGTTATTCGAAATTAATTTAACCTTGATTATAGTTCACTCAATATATGGTTATTTTTTTAATTCTGCGTTTAATTGCTTAATTGTCTGGCCAACAATTAGGTTCTATATACTATCTATGTTA
>MDKI01091512.1:0-12358 GCA_005239505.1 Nicotiana paniculata | reverse complement strand
CCTACGAATGAAATTTTGTTTTTTAGAAGATGTATTTGATAATGTAACTAAATCCTAAAAATGTAGTTTAAACCCAAATGACACGAAATGAAAACTGAGATAATTTTTTATGATTTTTTCTATAATTTTAAAGTAGTAAACGTGCATGAAATTCAACTAAATAAAGAAAAGTTCCTAAAATTTATTAAAATCATTTTTTTGATTATTTTTAGGAGTAATTTCCATGCGGGGCAAAAATTGGGTGTTCACAATTAACACTAATCGCGTTGTGGAAACCAACCTCTAACTGTTGTGACAACTTCAATTTAACTCTAACTTAAATAGTGAGAGTACCTATTACAATTTCCTCTAGATAAAGATGAAAGGTACAATTTGAAAATCACCTACTACAATTGAACTAGAATAAAAGACAGACACTTGGAACTGGTTTTTCTATCTTGTTCATGTAGTTTCAGGTTCGCACACTTGAATCACACAAGAATTGCTTGCAAAATACCTTGCTATTTTCCTCTCAATTCAAGTTTAACTTATGTTTTTGTGCGTGCCTGTAAAATGAGAATATCCTATAATGCTACTCTTCCTTGGTGGAAGAGTTCTAGTTGTTCTCAATTTCTAACTCCTCTCTTATCTTGGATAATGTTCTCTTTGAGTAAGGAGTACTTCTCCTTATCAACTGTGCATGATTTTCGATTAGGAGATATCAGATATATCAAGTTAAGCTCATCCCCTTCACGTGCATCCCTTATGCGTGAATCTGCCCGTGTATGTGTACACAAGGGATGAACCTGGTTTATGCCTGAGCTTCCCTTGTTAATCTTCAAAATAAAACTTCACCTGGGCCAACAAATTTCCCCTTTTTGATGATGACGAACTTTGTGCTTTTCATAAGTTTAGACCCTATTTCAACTCAGCTCAACATCACACAATGTTAGAACATTTTACCTTTTTATCACTTATCATCAAGGACCAGGTTCATTAGGTTATAAACATCATTGTTCAATGTGTAAGAAAAACCTTTTCCCCCTTTTGGAATCATTGAAAAGTTGCATAAATATGTAAGATAACCAGATTTTAAAAATTACTCGTGGCCACTGGGGCTACTTAAATTGCAATCATGGATTAATCATCATATATCAATCTAAGGATATTAGCCATCTAAGAAATATCAAAAAACAGTTAGAACAAACGGCAATGAATTTCATTTATTGATAAGATCCTACCACACATCATAAGAAGAAATAAAAACATTGGAACATGAACAAAAGAAACAAAAAATCCCGAACTAGGTCATTGGTTGATCTACACTAGGCTAGGAGGCTTAAGGTTGTGAAGGATCATGTTCTTAGTGTTTGGCTTGGAGTAATTTCAGCACATCCTGAAGATTGCAGTCATTCTTCTCCTTTTCTTTTCCCAGCTCAGCTCTGAAAGCATCTCTCCCAGTCTCCATGAATGTGGCAATGTGCATCCTTTCCTGCCTAGGCAGCACACATTTGTTTATAAATTCGAACAACACTTTGTGGGTTGGTTTCATCTCACTTTTTTAAATAGCCTTGGTCTAAAGTTCCTCTTAATTGTAGCCAAATTTCCTAGAAATGGCAAGGGCATTAGGGAGACTCTCTAGACTTGGCCATTTTACCTTCTTATAATCATTGTACTCTTCAGCAAGTACACCCAAGATCTCTCCCAGCTCTTTCTCATCAAAAGTTACTTTCACCCTCTTTACCACCTGGTGACCCTACAATCCTTGATCTCACAATTGGCCATAAACTCCACAATTTTAGTTTTGGCCATCCTTCCATCCATCTGAAGGACCATGTACTTCCAGCCTTGCAACTATAACTTCTCCGGAAGCATCACCATTCCTTCTTCCTCCAAGTACCTGAGGAGTTTTCCTTTCAAGATAGTCCTCTTCCCAAATTTGACCATCTTGTCTTTCTCAACATCAGAATCATATTCTTCTTCCCGTCCACTCCAATTTTCTTCCTCCACAATTTTCCCTTTTCTTGATTTCATAACAGACCGGTTCTTTTACCCAAAGTGGATAGTTCAGCGGACTTTGACTTTCACACAGGCTTCTTTGTGGAAGTCTTGGCTTTCTTAGCTTTAGGAGTCAGAACCTCCACTTCTTCTGTCTTATCTTCATCTCAAAATACTAGGTCCATCTCATCAATTTCAACAGCCTCAACAGGCTCACCTACCTTTTTCTTTCCCTTAGCAGCAGCTATTCTTTTACTTTATGCTAAGGTTTTCTCCAGTTCAGCCTCACTCTGCTTCTTCTGACTTCTTGTGGATCTTCCTCTTATGGGAGGAATTTCAACATGGATAGAAGAGGCAGCCTCCCTTTTCTTGTTTTCCCTAGCAGTGCCAGGGGTTTTAACTCCTGAACTTCCTTTCTTCTTTGGATTGTAACTTTCAGTCACCCTTTTCAGTAGGTCTACGAGGGTTTCCTGTTCGACGGAACAGATTTATCTATATTTTTTCCAAGTTGAACCAGCCCCTCAGCAGCTTCTCCAGACCCACTTCCCCCTGTTTTTCTCACACTCTCCTCTATTTCAGCAGATTCCTCACCCCAAACGACCATTGCACCCGATTCTTTAGTTAGACTAACAGGAGTGGGTGAAGAACCAGCTACTATGTTTCCCTTACCCCTCACAGTACTCCGAGCACCCTCACTTTCCTTTTCTTTTCCTTTTTCACTTTTAGCACAACCTTTCCAGACTCAGTAGTTTCAACACCTTCCATAGATCCTACCAGCACAAACCTATTCTCCAAATTCATAGCAACCTCAGAAATAGTTTCAGGAGTAACTTTAGGGCCAGATGTTGGAGTCTATCCCTAAGATGTAGGCACTTAATGCAGTTAGGACTTCTTTTGAACGGAACTGGTTCATTTTTAGCGGGTAAGTCCAAAAAGGATTCGGGATTAAGTGGGACTCTTCTTTTAATCATGATCCAAATATAGTTATTCCAAATTATGTAGAGTGTATAATACATACCTGATGTCGCCCATACTCACACCGCTAACTGGGATAGTGAGGCGGTCGATGCAATTATAAATACTCAACATGAGTCGGGGCCGATTCCACATAGAGCTTTATGGTGGATTAGATATATATCTAGTCTAAGTATATGACATGCCCAAGATTGCACTTCCACATATTCAGTTGTTTCTTTTCTACTTCTAATCTTTATGCTAATGCTTGTAATTGTAGAGCTAAGAGACAATGTTTTTGGTATTGTTGTTTTCAGGTTATAAAAGATCCAAGGCCGTGACGCCCG
Organism: Nicotiana paniculata; assembly: GCA_005239505.1. Taxonomy (NCBI): domain Eukaryota; kingdom Viridiplantae; phylum Streptophyta; class Magnoliopsida; order Solanales; family Solanaceae; genus Nicotiana; species Nicotiana paniculata. Next base: position 9,080 of record MDKI01091512.1, on the reverse strand, counting down.
CCCAGTTGGTTACCTAACAGATTGATAGATGTAGGGCATCTTTTATTGGTCGGGATACAATATAGAAATCACACGCGATTAATCACTCTATACCTCTCAGTAGTTTGAGTGATTTTTTTTAATTTTGGCTTTCTCAAGTCCAAATGGATATTTCACAAAACAAGTGATAATTGCTCAAGTCGGGTCTTACTATCTCTATATTCGACCCTTTAATTGGGGCTATCAATTTCTTGAGTTCACCCCAATTTCTTGTTAGCCAAGTATTCCTACACTTAGTCTCTCTTTCTCAAGTAGAGACTACGACAATTAGGCATGATTCAATGAAGCTAGCTTGATAGGATTTCCCCTCCGGAGGTTGTGCGGTCCGCACTTTGAAGCTAGCTTGATAGGATGGCCTTCTTCAGTCTCATAAATGTTACAACCCATATTAAGTACGTTGCTTCATGCCATAAGTTAGTCGAAATAAATCTGAGAAGAGATTATCTTTGAGATGATAAGAAGTTAATCCTACTGGTCTTAAATGATACAAGGGTGTATAAGGGTGGTTAACAAGTATTAGAAGTTCAACGAATCAAGGGTGTTGTAACCCGTATTTTTGGGTAAACCTACATGTGATTAATATTCTCAAGAGGTCATTTTTTAAGGTATTTGAATATATAATATATGTATCATAAGTCTTGAAGTCAAACGAGTTACGAAACAAAATTCGACAAAAGTTGTCGCAACTTATGTTCATAATTTTACTTAAACTTTAGGTTAAATGTTACTAAGCTTTTCTCCAAATTTACTTGGAATTACGGGGTGATATACCCACAAAATTGAATATCTATGAGTCTAGTTTTCAACACATTAAACCGTTTGTCGATACGATCTTGCAGTATAGTGATATTCACATTTTTGCGAGACTGTGCAAGCAGCTCTCTATGGGGCCCACATAGGTGGTTTAAAACATATTGATATATATAAGATGGGCTCAAATCCGTTTTTAGTCATTATTTTTAAGTATATTCTGAACTTATAACCCTAAAAACACTCTCTCAAGTTTCTCTCATGATCCAGGACTAAAACAAAGGGCAAACAACACAAATCAAGTGTCGGAAATCCCGTGGCGCTAGTAAGTTTCTTGTTCTTCTAGGTGTTGCTGATTTATGTGTTGTTCAAGCTCGTGTGGGAGGTGGTTTTAAGTGGTTTATGATCTGTAAATACTCCCTCAAGTTTTTAATATCAACCCTAGGTGATTTCACGTCTTATAAAGTGATTCTAGTGCCGAAAACCCCTAATTGATTGCTAGTTTCGCTTCCTTGTTCTTGCGGCAGCATTGAAGGGATATTTCGTGGAAAATTAAGGTTAAATTGGAGTTTTTATTTCTTTTTAAAGGTAAGGAACCTATTATTCTACATGTATTTAAGATTTTCCAAGTTTTAGCTAAGCCATTGAAGCTAGAACTTGTGAAATATATATCGAAAGGCTTGGTAGTAATGTTGTTGGTTGGTAGACTGTTTTGGGAGGCTCAATCTGATTATTATTGATGTTGCTTGGGCTGTTTGGTGATTTTTTTGACTTGTGTTAAGTCATATATATAGGGGAGGTGCAGTCAGTTTCATCGTAAAATAGGTTGTGGTCGATACATAATAGTTACGACAAACGATACTGATAGTGTCATTTCTCCTACTGTAGACTAAGGAGTTGAGACATTTTCATAGCTTGAAGTTGGGTAGTATATATACAGGGTATTTGAGGCTATCCCTTTTCTTATTTTTCAAGACTCTGATTGTACACAATGCAATGAACGAGCTTCTTAAGATACTCTACTCTTAGAAGTTAGCAGTACTTACAATGTTTCCCTTCTTATGGAACAATTTATGTTGAGGTTGCTTCGCTTATTATTATGTTATCAATGTTGTTGGTACTTCCTGATTCTTATAATATTCTTGATGAAGAGTTAGTCCTAATAATATTTACGGAGAATACCGACCTTACATCACTCCGGAAGGTTCATAATATGATTCCAATGAGTCCTACATGCATTATACACACACACACACACACATATATATATATATATATATGTGTGTGTGTGTGTGTGTGTATCTATTTTACTCTATTGAGACGCGCTAGAGTTGGCCGAGTATGGAACCTATTGTGCAACCACCGATCAGTTGGGTTTTACCGAGCTCCACGTGGTCGGGTACGTTTTACCGAGCCTATCACTACCGGCTACGATATGATGATGATTTTTCCCACAAAGGCATATGTTTTAAAATTTTATGTATATATATGTATGTATCACACATTTCATGTCAATAACCCTCAGAGGTACCCAGATGTTAGAGGTTGTATATTCTCTATCCTTATTTACATTATTCTTCTTACTTATACTTTCCTGCCTTACATACTCAGTACTTTATTCGTACTGACATCCTTTTTGTTTGTGGACGCTGCATGTCATGCTGCAGGTCCTGATAGACAGGTAGCCGCAACTCCCCCACCACAGTAGGCTTCCTAGTTCAGCGGTTATTGGTGAGATCCCTTTTCCGGACTTACCGTGGTCTTGGTATGCATTTTTGTTATAAAAATTATGCGTATGTCGGGGCCATGTTCCGGTAATATTGCAGCATTTATGCTCCTTTAGAGGCTCATAGACAGGCGTCGACTCATGTATGGTTTGGTATACCTTGTCGGTTGATTTTGTTGTATAGTCTTTCATGGCAGCGTGGTAGCTCGTACCTTATGTGTAGTTTCTTGGCAGTCTTGTCATCCCATGTTATGTATGTTCTTGCCATTATCGTTAATTATTGGGTTTTCATGATCTATATCAACCATTTATATTGATCTCGTCGGCCTTTAAAGATAATAAGGAAGGTTAGATAAAATGTACGTTCAGCAAGTATGGCCCGGGTGCTAGTCATGATCCTCCAGTTTTGGTCGTGACAAACTTGGTATCAGAGCAAGTCTGTCCTAGGGGTTGTCTATGAGTAGTGTCTAATAGAGTCTTGATTAAAGATATGTAGCACGCCACATTTTTAATCAGGAGACTATATGACATCTAGGGTTGTTACCTTCTTCCTGAATCTAGATCGTGCATAGAGTTGAGTCTTTGGTGTTCGTCTCTAATATTAAACTTGTTTTCTTTCAGTGATGCCTTCGACTAGTAAGAAAGTGATTAGTACACGACTTGATACAAGTGCGAGAGAGGGTACCAGTCCGGTGCCTCAAGCCAGAGCATGCCAAAGTGAGGCTTAGAATGAGATACCGTCTCACAGCTCATCTACTCCGTCTCCTCCATAGGATATTAGGAGGCACCCAACACCACCAGTTCCTCCATCTGGCACTACAGACCAGGATATGCAGAGTACGGTGCAGTTGTTGACTAGCTTAGTAGCTGCTCAGGCTCAGAGGCAAAATACCGGTGCTGTTGATGAACCGACTAGTATGAGAGTTTGTGATTTTATTAATCTACACCCTCTAGTGTTTAACGGATCAGACCCCAAGGAGGACCCGCAGACTTTTATTGATCAGATTCATCGTAAACTGCGGGTTATGCATGTTACTGATACAAAGGCAGTAGAGTTGGCTTCTTATCAGTTACGGGATTTAGCAGTTTTCTGTTATGATAGTTGGGAGATATCCAAGGGTCGGAACGCCCCTTCAACTATGTGGAAGGAATTTTATGAGGCCTTTCTTCGTCACTATTTTCCAGTTGAGATACGACGAGATAGAGCTGATAAGTTCCTGAACCTTAGACAAGGTAAATTAGTGTGCGAGAGTATAGTATGTAGTATGATTCTTTAGCAAGATATGCTCCCCTTATGGTGTACGAGATGAGTGATAGGGTGCATATGTTCGTCAACGGGTTGGGACCACAACTTATAAATGAGTGCACGACAACCTCCTTGGTGGAGGGCATGGATATTTACCATATTCAGGCTTATGCCCAGACCCTAGAGGACCGTAAGCGCCAGCAAAGGGAAAATAAGGAGAAGGATAGGGGCCAGCATAAGAGGGAGATATTTGTAGGGTATTCTCATTACTTCAGAGGCAGTGTCAGGCCCCAGTCTTAGAGGAGTTCAGCGCCACCTGTAGCTAGTGCTCGGCCTCGGTATGATCAATTTACCTACTCTAGTGCAGGTAAGAGTTCGTAGGCATCAGGCTCACAATATCATAGGGATACTAGTCAAACAAGACCCCCAACACCCTGTTGCCAATTAGTGCGGCAAGGCCCACTTTGGCATGTTCCATCGAGGTTCTGATGCATGCTATTCTTGCGGACAACCTGGCCATATGATGCAGGATTGTCCTAACAGAGAAGGTGGTGGTATGACTTAGCCGAGTGGATCTATGTCTGGTTCTTCCTCATCAGTTCGACCTCCGGCATGGTGTTTTCAGCAGCCGACAGGTCTTGGTAGAGGTACAGGTGCAGTGCCGAGTTCGAGTGGTGCTCAAAATCAAACCTATTCTCTAGTAGGTCGACATGATCTCGAGTCGTCTCCGCATGTTGTTACAAGTATATTGTTTGTGTTTTCTTACAATGTATATGCGTTGGTTGATCCGGGACCTACATTATCATATGTTACACCCTTTGTGGCTAATAAGTTTGGCGTTGAACCTGAATTGATAAGTAAACTATTTGTCGTATCTACTCTGATAGGAGATTCTATGATTGCGAGAAGGGTATATAGAGGTTGCACAGTGATGATTTGTAGTCGTCAAAACTCGGTGAATTTATTTGAATTAGAAATGGTTGATTTCGATATGATAATGGGAATGGACTGGTTGGCCTCATGCTATGCAAATGTTGATTGTCATACGGAGATGGTTATATTTCAATTTCCTAATGAACCCGTCATCGAATGGAAGGGGAACATTGCTATACGGAAAGGTAGGTTTATTTCTTATATTAAGGCAATGAAGATGGTCTCAAAAGGTTACATTTATCATCTCGTTCATTTTAGGGATGTGGAGGCGAATCCACCTATTCTACAATCAATCCTCGTGGTCAATGAGTTTCCAGATGTTTTCCCAAATGAACTCTCAGGCCTTCCTCCTGAAAGGGATATTGAGTTTAGCATTGATATGTTGCCTGACACTCGACCCATATCTATTTCTCCATATACGATAGGCCTAGCAGAGTTGTGAGAGTTGAAGGTGTAGTTGAAATACTTGCTGGATAAGGGCTTCATTAGGCCTAGCACTTCACCTTGGGGTGCGCCAGTCCTGTTCGTGCGGAAGAAAGACGGATCGTTAAGGATGTGTATCGATTATCGACAGTTGAATAAGCTTACTATAAAGAACAAGTATCCACTTCCAAGGATTGACGACCTATTTGACCAACTCCAGGGTGCCAATTACTTCTCCAAGATTGACTTACGTTCAGGGTATCATCAGGTGAGGGTTAAGGAGAAAGATATTCCAAAGACGGCCTTCCGGACAAGATATGGGCACTTTGAGTTCTTGGTGATGTCGTTCAGTCTAACAAATTCCCCAGCAGCTTTTATGGATCTCATAAATACTTTATTCAGGACCTATCTTGATGTGTTCGTGATCGTATTCATTGATGACATTTTGGTGTATTCTCGTTCGGAGGCGGAACATGTGGGATACTTGCAGATAGTATTACAGACGCTTCAAGATCGTAAGTTATATGCTAAGCTCTCCCAATGTGACTTCTGGCTGAAATCAGTAGCATTCCTTGGCCATGTGATATCTGACGAGGGTATTAGTGTCGACACTCAAAAGATCGATACAGTAAAGAATTGGCTGAGACCTACAACACCATAAGAAGTCCGCATCTTCCTAGGGCTAGCAGGATATTATAGGCAATTTGTAGAAGGGTTTTCCTCTATATCAGCACCATTGACTAAGTTAACAAAAAAATCTACTAAGTTCCAGTGGTCTGACGCTTGTGAACGATGTTTTCAGGAGTTAAAGAATCGATTGACATCTGCACCAGTGCTCACTCTCCCAGAAGGAACAGAAGGTTATGTGGTATATTGTGATGCCTCAGGTATAGGTTTGGGGTGTGTATTGATGCAACATGGGAAGGTGATTTCATATATATCAAGACAATTGAAGAAGCATTAAAAGAATTACCCGACCCATGATTTGGAATTGGATGCAGTAATATATGCTTTGAAGATATGGCGGCACTACTTGTACGGCGTTCATGTTGACATCTACACAGATCACAAGAGTTTACAATACATCTTCAAGAAGAAGGAGTTGAATTTGAGGCAGCGTAGGTGGCTTGAATTACTGAAATATTACGATGTCGAGATATTGTACAATCCTGGTAAAGCCAGTGTTGCGGCGGACGCTCTCACTCGTAAGTCAATGGAAAGCTTAGTACACACTGAGGCAGGTAGACAGGGGTTGACTAAGAGCTTCATCAGCTAGCCAATATGAGAATCAGATTGTTAGACTCTGATGACGGAGGTGTTACTGTACAGAATACATCATAATCATTTTTGGTAGCCGAGGTAAAAGCACAACAATATGAAGATCCTACCTTAGTACGATTGAGAGAGAGCATTCAGCAATGTAAAAGTACGGATTTTGAGATCAGAGTAGATAGGACACTGAGATACCAGGGCCGATTATGTGTGCCTAATATGGGAGGGTTGAGAGAAAAGATTATGATTGAGATTCATCAATCCCGATATTCCATCCATCCCGGATCGACAAAGATGTGATGTTAAGGAGCAGTGTTGGTAGGATAACATGAAGAAGTCTATTGCAGAATTTGTAGCCCAGTGTCCTATTTGTCAACAAGTAAAAATCGAACATCAGAAACCCAGTGGATTGCTTCAGAATATAGAGATTTCGACCTGGAAATGGGAGGTGATTAATATGGATTTCATTATTGGATTACCTCGCTCTTATCATAAATTTGACTCCATCTGGGTGATAGTTGATCGACTTAAAAAATGTGTCCATTTTCTTCCAGTTAAGACAACTTACACAGCTGAAGATTATGCGAAGTTGTATATCAACGAGATTGTTAGGCTTCATGGTGTGTCGGTATCTATTATATCAGACCGAAGAGCGCAATTTGCGGCTAACGTTTGGAGGTCTTTTCAGAAGGTTTAGGCTCACAAGTGAATCTCAACACAACATTCCATCCACAGACTGAAGGACAAGCTGAACATACCATTCAGACACTTGAAGATATGCTACGAGCATGTGTTCTGGATTTCAAGGGGAACTGTCATGACCCTCATCCACTCATAGAATTTGCCTACAATAATAGATACCATTCCAGTATTAAAATGGCGCCGTATGAGGCCCTATACGGGAGGAGATGTAGATCATCATTTGGATGGTTCGAAGTCGGTGAAACAGAACTATATGGGCCAGATTTAATTCACCAAGCCATTGAGAAGGTGAAATTGATACAAGAGCGGATAAGGACGGCGTAAAGCAGGCAAAAGTCTTATTTTGATGTTCGACATCGTGATCTGGAGTTTGAGGTTGGTGATTGGGTTGTCCTGAGGCTCTCGCCGATGAAGAGTGTTATGCATTTTGGGAAGAAGGGCAAGCTGAGTCCGCGGTATATCGGTTAGTAAAAAATTCTTCGACGAATTGGACAAGTTGCTTATGAGTTAGAATTGCCATTCGAATTGGAATTTGTCCACCCGGTATTCCATGTATCTATGTTGAAGAAATGTATGGATACCCTTCTCGAGTCGTCTGTATCAAAGATGTACAAGTTACAGAGGATCTATCATATGAAGAAGTGCCAATCAACAAATCTGCAAGCTAAGAAAAAATAATGTAGCTTTCATCAAAGTATTATGGAGGAACAAGAACATGGAAGAAATGACATAGGGAGCAGAAGAGGAGATGAAGTTTAAATACCCTTACTTGTTCCAGATTCATGATAACGAGGATTCTGGGGGATGCAGGACACATTAGAAGGTGAAATGGCTCTATGAGGTAAGTAGTAGCTTGAGAATACTCTTCCTTAATACAAAATGGTGATATACAGATAATGTACATATCCATAATGCTTTGTATAGCCTTGTGTGACTATACATTAGGTTTAACTGCTTGCAAGTTTGGCTAGTGTCCATTTTATAGGGGAAACTCGGCCATAATTTTCTGTTGGAATCCATGATGAGTTAGACTCCCCATAAACCCTTACATTCGAGGACGAATGTTCCTAAGGGGGGAGGGGGAGGGTGTTACAAACCATATTCACGTACACTGGTTCATGCCATAAGTTAGTCGACTTAAATTTGAGAAGAGATTATCTTTGAGATGATAAGAAGTTAATCCTATTGGTCTTAAATGATACAAGGGCGTATAAGGGTGGTTAACAAGTATTAGAAGTTAAACGAATGAAGGATGTTGTAACCCGTTTTTTTGGGTAAACCTAGAGGTGATTAATATTCTCAAGAGGTCGTGTTGTAAGGTATTTGAATCATATAATATCCGTATCACAATTCTTGAAGTCAAATGAATTATGAAACAAAAGTCGACAGAAGTTGTCGCAACTTATGTTCATAATTTTACTTAATCTTTAAGTAAAATGTTACTAAGATTTTCTCCCAATTTACTTGGAATTACGGGGTGATCTACCCACCAAATTGAACATCTATGAGTCTAGTTTCCAACACATTAAACCATTTATGGATATGATCTTGGAGTATAGAGATATTCGCATCTTTGCGAGACCGCTCCAAGCAACTCTCTATGGAGCCCACATAGGCGGTTTAAAACATATTGATATATATATATATATATATATATATATATATATATATATATATATATATATATATATATATATATATATATATATATATATATATATATATATATAAGATGCCTCAAAACCATTTTAGTCATTAGTTTTCAGTATATTAAGACCTTAGAACCCTAAAAATACTCTCTCAAGTTTTTATCATGATCCAAGACTTAAACAAAGGGCAAACAACACAAATCAAGTGTCGAAAATCTCGTGGCGCGTAAGTTTTTTGTTCTTCTAGTTGTTGCTGATTTATGTGTTGTTCCAGCTCGCTTGGGAGGTTAATTTAAATGGTTTATGTTATTTAACTACTCCCTAAAGTTTTTAATATCAA
>ML336932.1:0-54709 GCA_005239505.1 Nicotiana paniculata | reverse complement strand
ATGTTTAATCCATGCATATAACTTGTATTAATCTTTAAAACATGAAGGAATTACTTACCTAGTGATGCTTGACGAAAATCCACTCTTGAAGCTTCTCAAAGTCGACCAAACCAAAGAAGAAATGAGAAGAAATGGCCAAAACCCGTTTAAAACATAACACTGCCTAGCACTGCCCCTCTATGAGATCGCATGAAGTCCATTGCGATCGCATGGGCCAAACCAGGCTGCCCCAAACTCTGCCTTATGCGATCGCACTCTACACCACGTGATCGCACAGGCCATTCCCAGCTCCCTCCAAAATTCCTTCTCTGCGATCGCAACTCCCCATTGCGTTCGCATAGGCCAAAACAGAACCCCCACATTTCCTATATTGTGCGATCGCATACACCTACCTACAATCGCACAAGCCAAAATCAGAAGCCTCACAAATCCTTCTATGCGATCGCTACCCTCTCACGCGATCGCATAGAGTAAAAACCTGCTGCACTCACACCAGAAAACCAAAAATCCTCACAAGGCAAGAATCGACCCGTTGAGCATTCGAAACACGCCCGAGGCCCTCAGGACCTCAACCGAAACTACCAACCAGTCCCAATACCTCATTCAAACTTAGTCGAGCCTTGTAATCACCTCAGACAACATCGAAATCACTAATCGCAGCCCGATTCAAGCTTAATGAACTTAGAACTTTCAAACTTCCACATTCGATGTCGAAACCAATCAAATCACGTCCGATTGACCTCAAATTTTGCGCAGAAGTCATATTAAACATTATGGACCTGTTCCAACTTCCGAAATCGCATTCCGACCTTGATATCAAAATTTTCACTTCCGGTCGGATTTCTCAAAAATCTTCAAATTTCTATCTTTAGCCAAATGACTTAATGACCTACGGGCATCCGGATCCACTTCCGATCGCGCTCCCAACTCCAGAATCACCATATGAAGCTATTCTTAGGATCGTAATCCCAAACAGGCATCAATAACACTGAAATGCCTTACAGCCCAAATTTATGAAATTTTTCTAAAATGCTATCTTCCATAATATACGTTGAAACGCTCCCGGGTTATCCAAAACCCAATCTGGACATACGCCCAAGTTCGAAATCATCATACGAACCTGCAGGAACTTTCAAATCCTGATTCTGAGGTCGTTTGCTCAAAATTCCAATCGTAGTCCATTTCTCCAACTTAAGGCTTCTAAAATGAGAATTTTCTTTCCAAATCAACTCTAAACTTCCCGAAATTAAATTCCGAACACACCCACAAGTCATAATGCCTAAAATGGAGCTGCTCACGACTTCAAACCGCTGAACGACGCGCTAGAGCTCAAAATGACCGGTCGGGTCGTTACATTCTCCCCCACTTAAACAGACGTTCGTCCTCGAACGTGCTAAGAACTGCTCTGGAGTTATCTGAAATCACTGTTTAACACCACCGAGCACCTGCTAGTGCTACCACAACCCAGTTGAGTACATTAGCTTGATCAAATCTAAAGATTTCTTCTTTTATCCATATAATAAGCTCAGAATCCAGTTCCAACACTTGAAATTTCTCTCCCAGGCCTAGTTCCAATATATAAACACCGTATCAACTACCACACAATATACCAGAACATGACTGCATACCTTTGCTGATTTAGCACCATGCACCGCAAAATTTATCATCTAACCACAATGACGTTCCCTGAACCTTAATAGCCCAAAATTCCACGAATCTGATGCTCCCAATGCACCTCATGATATATATACGTACATCCTGCTATAATGCTGACGATACCACCACAATGGAGGAGCAGTATAGAAATTCATACCGAACTGCAGAGTTAACAAATCATTGAGTATCTCATCTTGACTAGAATCATCACCTCATTATGAACCTGAATAATGGAATTTGTTCTTTAATATACATTTCACATAACCTTATCACACTGATCCCTGATCTGATAATCTCATCTCACCCAGTATGAACTGCTCAGACAACAAATCACCCCAACATGACGAACAGACTCACATGATACCACATCGTGACTATTCAACTCACGCAACTCATATGAACTTTTCTCAGAAAATAGGAAGTAGAACATAAGAAAAATAAATATAGAAACCTTACTCAGCATCACACTGTTGCGGCGTGCAACCCGATCCAAATAACATACCCGTGGTGACGTGCCACCCGATCCACACATAAAATTTACATAAGAAGATATACACGAAGTTGATTTGCTCACTATTACAAATTACTGAGTATCGATCATGAGCACGCTAAGTACATTATACCATCCTGGGGAGACTGATAAAGTCGTATGCTACAAAACTCAAGCACAACTAAGGTGCGATATTTATATATATACACTCTGGATCTCAAGAGCTATCCTGCTCACATAACACCCCCACTACGCGGGACTTCCACACATAGGAAATTATCAAGTCGTTTCACAACTCACACGGCACAATCATAATATCACATGAATTTGACGAAGACGGAACAACATCTGCTATTCTAATACCTTTCCATGAAAAAGTGCTCTACTGAAATGAACATGCCTGGCTCATACGAAGCCCATAATCATATTTAAATCCATCCACAAAAATTGATTCTATCATGTAGTCACCTGATTGATTGAAGATTTAGACCAAGTATAAGGAAGTGCAATATTGCTTAATTGAGAATTTATGCCTGGAAGGCGTTCAGTTCATTTGGTTGTGGATTGTGGGGTGTTTGTCCCGGCTATGGTGGTTGTTCTCGAGTATTTTGAGACACACAAGGTAGCAAGTCTACACATCTACCACTGGCCATACCACGTTGTAAGACAAATGAAAAACCCATAACCATGGTACAAAGCCTCTTCCACCGAATATCAATCTCAGGTGGCATTGAAGATAACACTAGCTTACTCTAAACTTTCAAATCACTTTTTCTTGCTCTTCCGACCTCATGACATCCTTATTAACACCGAACCGAAATCTCGATTCTTACTCCCAGTTACATACTGCTTACCGCACCTAACCTGCCAATATGAGTTAGCGCAAGAATTCCATCATAACTTCTGAATCACTAATAGGGTGAACACTTCATCATATAGAAACCTTTTACTTACCTCAATTCAAGAGAACAGCCACAACGCACGAGTAAATTATCACAAATCACAATACATGCAAATCCTTAAGTAGTGGTCTAAACCACCATAATCCTTCCGGGATCTGCCTACACCAGTCAAGCTATAATACTCGAATGCTTCCAAATAAATCTATTTCGACGGCTAACATGCCTCGCACACACCGTTACAAACCATATGCATAACTTAATCATATCGAAGAAACTGATCATTGTCGTAAAGGTGCCATTTCAACCATGGCTAATAAATCTATCTTCTTTTAATCATCTTCAATTGCCTCAGGAATAATATCAACTTCCTTCAACTCACAGCAAACTCAACCCTCACTCATCCCGAGTGACCTTGATTCACGAGACTATGCTGCCTAAATCCCGTAACTCGTCTCATACCCTCCTGATAATCTTTCTAAAATACGGAGTTTATTTCTCTCACTCCTCCAATACTATCATGCACGCTGAAACAAATCATAGAATCCCAACCATTTTCCTTTTCTCAGGAAATACGCTGCATAAACTCAATCCTCGATCATATTGCTGCCTGAAACCCTTAAACGCCGCATTCTTAACTTTGAATTCACTAGGACCGCTATTGAGAGTCACCCACTCTGACTGATCCCGAATACAATCAACTCCAAGGCTCTCCTAGAACATGAACACCCTTTTCAATGAAACACGTGACCGAGTCACTATCTTAACAACTCACTTATGCCTTAAGCAAAATTCTGAATCTTCCAAAGCCTAACCCTGGTCTGACAGGGTCAACTTTTGCACACATTCATCAAATCCCACGCACAATCACCATTTTACTCCTTTCCCTTAGCTGTAATAACTTGCCAACACACCGACAATCCGCAACCCTATGGTAACACAATCCTACAACCCAACTGCAGATGGTGGGACTTCCCCACTTAGCCCGAAGCTACTCCTTGCACCACTCTAAACCCTGTCGAGATCCTTTCTCCTTTGTTAACATGCTCTTTCTCAAACAATCCGTCCAATCCTTCCATATTCTCTTATTAGCACTCCCTAAATACTCAAATTCTGTAGCATCATTCACACATTCTGCCTCCTACCAAAAAGCCACTAGAACCCCTCACAGAGACTTGCCAACCATGCCAACACTAACCTATTCACAGGAGATAACCCACCTGTGGAGATCACCAACTGACACCTTCCAACGACGTCATACTACACACCCTCTACAACATCAATATCCCATCCTAATCATGTTACCATTCATCAACTTTACTTGTCCGTCTGCCCCTCATGGACATCTACTAAATGCGCGACAATATCTTCTATTTCCAAGCTATGCTGCCGCTCCCCCCACTTTGCGACTGCTTGACTTCCGCTTCTTACACTTGGCCTCCTAGAAATGGAACCACCTCCTAGCCTCAATTCAATATCATTCTCAGTAGCTCTTAAACCATCAGATCACCACGACTTCAAACTCTCCGAAGATCACCTTTCTCTAGCTGCCTTTATTATCAACACTTATCCGGTACTGAACCACCGCACCTCACGGTCTCTGCCAACCGCATTCTTCAATACTTCTTCACAATACTCTGGCCCCATGCACCCGAAGAAACCATGGCACTGAAGAACTTAAAACATTCCATTCGATCAAGGACGACGATAACACATCACACGTGAATACTCCACCTTACTTGAAAACACCAAGCCTTACTACTTTATCAACCCCAACCGGACCATTCATAATCCAAATGTCTTTCCTTTGCCGGAACTAAAATACCGAAATATCGAAATCACACTCTAAGATGACCTCCCTTCAAACCATTCATCAGGACTCAACATATGGGCAATCGTTCCACCATCATATCGACATCGCGCGATAACCAATCGTAAACATCATCACAACCTGAGCATAACCTCAACACTCTTAGAAACACAGCTACTGAGCTGAAACAACGTATTATCCTTCCACAGGGCAACGGCAATAGCCTCAATCAACTTTGCATGGAGAAACATCTTGCACCGCACCCATATCACTATTTTAATTCCTCAAATTCCTGATTCATAGCAAGAGTTTCGCGACGCGTAAGATTGAGTAGGACTAAACATAGGCATAAGCCTCAAAGGAATCAAATTGCACGATGAGGAATCAAGAAGGAAAGTACTCCTAACAGCCATGTAGCCTCTCGAACATAAGTACGAACGTCTCTGTACCGATCTGCAAGACTCTACTAGACTCGCTCATAACTCGTGAGACCTAAGGGAACCTAGTGCTCTGATACCATGTTGTCACGAGCCAAAATCCATAAGGTCAAGATGGCGTCGGACACCATTGTCAGGCAAGCCAATAATTAATTTATTGAAATAATTTCATGCTTTAGCATTTATGAAAATATTACCTTTCACTTTATTACATAGTAACTACATAAAATCCGTTAAGTAAATACAATGGTTTAAATAGTCCTATTTTAGCAAATATACCCCAACACGTCACAGAACCCAGCGTCACAGGTTCATGAGCAATTTCTAAGAATTTTACAATTTCTACAAAGCTTGTCCGAAATACAAGTGGACAAGGAAATTAAAATAATGTAATACAGTATGAGAGAGACTCCGTCAGCTGCGGATCACCTCCGGATGATGCAGCTCACCTAAATCTCCAAATCCGCCACATCACTATGAAGGTACCTATGCAATAAAATGCACAGCAAGTGTAGCATGAGTATAAAAACAACGTGTATTCATTAAGTCGCCCGCCTAACCTCAGAGAGGTAGTGACGAGAGGTCAAATTAGACACTTTCTAAAGGCCAATTTAGTATATTAAAGTGTCACGCTAAGCATGATTATCATAGGTAATTTATAAAAAATCGGGAATAAATAATATCAACTCTTTCCACATTTAACACTTTAAATCTTCATCATATTAATATCAATTAATCAACATGGGTGATTGATCAAACAACAAATAATCAACCGGAAGGAACAAATTCTTCCAAAAATCTTTAATAACTTTAAATCTTTGTCATTTCAGTTGAAAACATAAAATTTTAGGCCAGTAATCAGGAAAAATCACAGCCAATACGCAGTAAATGTCATGCGCAAGAAATGTCGAAGGTCTAACGGCGCGAGCCAACAATAATAAATTGTGCACTGCGGAGGGTCGAACTGCTTGAACCATAGATGCATCTATCTTCCCTGCTCGCGAATCGAACATGCGACACAGTTAACATGATACTAGGGCTACCCCGCTCGCGAATCATACCTGCGACTCGGGTCCCCGTATAAATATACTTAAATACAGGGTCATCCTGCTCGCGAATCATACATGCGACTCAGAAACCCAAAGTTACACATATTAATACAATAAACCATATTTTTTATCAGGAAAATTAGTTGTTCAATGAAGTGATAAAATTCTCCTTTTAATAAACATGAGAATAGTGTTTAAAACCTTTCTGTAGATTTACTTGCCAATTTCGATAGGGTTCCAAACTCTATTGATTTGTCAGAAACACAATTATCCAAGGAAGAATCAATTCTCCTTCTAGGTGATTAAGAAAAGTAAACTCTATTCTTCTCAGAGATTTAGATACTAATTGAAAGTATCACATGATGTTTTATTGACAAGGTCACAAGTACAACAAGTAAAGCATGCTAGTGGGTCCTAGAATACCCGGACATGGCATAATAGTAGCTACGCATGGACTTCCGTCACCTTGTGCGTACGTATCCCCCGCAAATAATAGCATGTATTCAATTCGTTCATCTATGGGGACAATTCCCCCTCACAAAGTTAGAAAGGAGACTTACCTCGCTCCGAAATTCCATAACCGGCCTCCAAGCCCTTCCGATGACTCAAATCGTTGCACAACACTCCGAAACTATCCAAACAGTGACAAACCAATGAAAATATACTCTAATATTTGCAACAATTCCAAATTATATAATTTCCCAACTTCGCTCAGTGAAATGACCAAAATTCCCTCGGGCCCACGTGCCCGGAATCCAAAATTTCTCGAAGATAAATTCTACCCATAGCTTTACTAGTTCAAATATACAATTTACTCTAAATTCCATGCTCAAATTCGTGACTAAAAATCCAAATTACCATTTTCTAGGTTTTCTTCAAAACTTCCCAACTTTTCCACAATCTTTCATGTTTAATCCATGCATATAACTTGTATTAATCTTAAAAACATGAAGGAGTTACTTACGTAGTGATGCTTGATGAAAACCCACTTTCGAAGCTCCTCAAAGTCGACTAAACCAAAGAAGAAATGGTCAACACCCGCTTAAAACATAACACTGCCCCTCTATGCGATCGCATGAAGTCCACTCCGATCGCATAGGCCAAACCAAGCTGCCCCAAACTCTGCCTTATGCGATTGCACTCTACACCACACGATTGCACATGCCATTCCCAGCTCCCTCTAAAATTCCTTCTTCGCGATCGTAGCTCCCCCCTACATTCGCATAGGCCAAAACAGAACCCCCACATTTCCTCTACTGTGCGATCGCATACACCTACCTGTGATCGCACAAGCCAAAATTAGCAGTCTCACAAATCCTTCTATGTGATCGCATATCCTCTCACGTGATCGCATAGAGTAAAAACCTGCTGCACTTACACTAGAAAACCAGCAATCCTCACAAGGCAAGAATCGACCCGTTGAGCATCCGAAACACGCCCGAGGACCCAAGGACCTCAACCAAAACTACCAACCAGTCCCAATATCTCATTCGAACTTAGTAGATCCTTGAAATCTTCTCAAACAACATCGAAATCACGAATCGTAGCCCGATTCAAGCTTAATGAACTTAGAACTTTCAAACTTCCACATTCGATGCCGAAATCTATCAAATCACGTCCGATTGACCTCAAATTTTGCACACAAGTCATATTCGACATTATGGACCTGTTCCAACTTCCGGAATCGCATTCCGACCTTGATATCAAAATTTCCACTTCCGGTCAGATTTCTCAAAAATCTTCAAATTTCTATCTTTAGCCAAATGAATTAATGACCTACGGGCATCCAAATCCACTTTCGATCACGCTCCCAACTCCAGAATCACCATACGAAGCTATTCCTAGTCTTGGAATCCCTAACAGATATCAATAACTCTAAAATGCCTTACAACCCAAATTTATGAAATTCTTCTAAAATGCTATCTTCCATAATATACGCTGAAATGCTCCCAGGTTATCCAAAACCCGATACGGACATACGCCAAGTCCTAAATCATCATACAAACCTACAGGAACCTTCAAATCCTGATTCTGAGGCCGTTTGCTCAAAATTCCAATCTTAGTCTATTTCTCCAACTTAAGGCTTCTGAAATGAGAATTTTCTTTCCAAATCAACTCTAAACTTCCCGAAATTAAATTCCAACCACACCCACAAGTCATAATACCTGAAGTGGAGCTACTCACGACGTCGAATCACTAAACGACATGCTAGAGCTCAAAACGACCGGTCGGGTCGTTATAAGAATGGTTTTGATGGATTAAGGGTTTATATATCATTGTGGATTCTACATTTCGGTATCATAAAAGGGAAGAATAGCTTAAATTCATCAGAAGTATCTTTAGAGTAAGTAATTGAGATGTGTTATTTTGGGGTGTTTAAGAGATATTCAGCGGTTTATGAGCCTTAGGGCAATGTGGTTCTGTGCTAGGTCTCGCGTGGTGATTTCGGGTTAAGGATTTTGGTACTATGGCAAGGATAAGAATCAATTAGAAGTTAATTCATAAGGAACTTAGAGAAATGGTATATCTTAATAGTAGATTAGATCAGCATGGTAATGAGTAAGATCGATTCTTGGGTGCCTTTGATGTGGTAAGGTTCTACGTGCGATTCGTGTCAATGCTGTTTGGTTTTGACGGGCTGCCTAGCTTAGTTGAGTTATAGGGATTCAGTCCTGACATGTTAGTTCAATATAATGGGTTCTTGATGGTCTCTACCATAGTTGAGATGTATATTTCCTACTAGTGCGTAGGGCATGCGGCATATTGTAATTTTATCCAGAATAAAAAAAATTAAATGGAAAGTCTTAACTGATTGGGTATGTAGTTGCTTGTGACTCAGAGTGGATTTGAGGTTTGTCGTACCGTTAATATGGTGGCATAATGGGTGCAATGTGTGGTGTAGTGTTGAGATTGCGGGTGCTAGGTCGCGATGCAATTTGAAAGGAAGGTTCTGAATTCTTAGGTAGCATGGACGATCTCACATGATCAGATAGATGATGTTACTTTTAGATATGGCTCGATGAAGGTATAAGTTTCAGAAGAGGCACTGTGTTTTGATTTATGGATACTTTATTCGTGTGGCGGTACTCTCTTTGTAACACGTACATATTGTAAGGGTATCCCTCGTGGTATGATCGTGTATTGGGGAAGATTAGACATTCAGGCGATGAAATTGATATCGGATATGGTGATTTGTGTGCTGTGAGGATTTGGAGTCTGGAACTCGAATGAGTAGATTTCATAGTTGGGGGATGTAAAGACGTAGCCAAGGTTAGTCATAGGTTAGTGTGTGTTGTGATTCAGTCATTATGGACCTTCGGGGGGTTATTTTTCTATTGTGCATGACCGGATTGATTTGGGGTTCCTTAGTATGCCCAGTGGGGATAGGTGTTTTACACCGAGTCGGATTGATTGGTTCCGAAGTGCTATTGTGAGGGGCATGCCAGTTAGTGGTTGTTAGGCTTATCTGTGTTCTGGGATGATTTATGAGTTACTCTTCCCTGTTACGGGGAGCTGCGATTCATTGGTTTTAGGCACACATGGTGTGGTTCTATTGTGGTCTTATAGCGGAATTTGAGTAAGGTAAGTAATTGGGTATTGCAGGATTAAGACGTCTTAGTTATTCTTTCGGGTTCGTGTGGCATGGTATCGTCCGATTCTTCGTGGTTATGGTAATGCACTTTGAGTACTTGATGTCGGGTTTCGCGTGGTTGTTGATTTTGGAGCAAGGCAGAGCGAGGTATATAATATGGACCAACGCTTGGATGGGGTCGTGCATTGCAGTGAAGTTATGTTGAGATATGATCCTTGTGTGTTGAATTCGTGCGTTATAGTTCTGCGGTGTGTGAGGAGTTCTTAGTATTGCATTGTGGTGATACCCGTTTATCTTGCGGGACGGTTCTCTTATTTGATGTCATTTTTCATGTTTAGGTACATTTGGAAAGTTGTTTATTAGTGCACGGGCTGCACGAGTTGTGGCTTTAAAATGTATTGATACATCATGTCACTAGAGTGGTTGTGGTAGATGAGATGGGGTCGTCGGACCTAGGATGGGTACTTCCGGATCTAGTTGCGGTATATTGGGAGAATATTGATGCTGATTAGAGATTTTCCTATATTTCCTGTCGAAGAGAGGGAGTTCCATCACTTGTTGATCTGACGAATGATTATGGGTTTCTGTGTGTTTCTTTCATCGTTGGAAGTATATGAAGGTGTTAGAACGGGTCTCTGTTTGATAGTAGGGTTATTACCGGTATTGGGTTGCTTGAGCAGCTGCTGTGATTAGAAATTATCTCTATGAGCGTTTGAGTTATGTGGTATGTCATGTGATTTCAACTTGGGGTATGACTATGGCTTGATTTAGCTTGTTCAGACTTATACAGTGTGTGGATGCGTGATTCTGATTTTATAGAAAAGTTCATATGTGGAAATTGGATTCTAAGGCTTATGGGCTAGGTTGGGTGAGAAGTTTTCAGATGTGTTGTGTTATCAAATCTATACAGGACACGGTGACATGGGATCACCCGGGTATGTGCGTGATAAGGTTATTCGTCGATTTGACGGCTTTTGGAACAACTCTTGGCATGTTCGAGGACGAACGTGTGTTTAAGCGGGGGAGGATGTAACGACCCGGCCGGTTGTTCCGAGAGTTTTAGCCCGATTTCCCCCATTTCTTCTTCATTATATGATGTTCACCCCTGTTATGTTGCGTCGGGTTGGTTGGCTCGAGTTTGAAGTGATTTTTGGAGAGGAATGAGACACTTAGTCTCTGAAGTTAGTTAGTTAGTTGGAAAAAGTCAAGCGGAAGTTGACTTATGGGTAAACGATCTCAGATTAAGGTTTTTATGGCTCAGATAGCTTCGTTAGGTGATTTGTAACTTATGAGTGTGTTTGGAATGTAATTCTGAGGTCCGTGGTAAAATTATACTTGAATTGGCGAAATTGGATATTTGGCGATTATGGGTCGCAGTGGAAAATTAGATATTGGCATTGGAATGGAATTTTGAAAGTTGGAATAGGTCTGTAGTATCATTTTTGACGTGTGTGCAAATATATCAGGTCATTCGGACGTGGTTTGGTTGGTTTTGGAATCGTTGGAGAATTTCGGAAGTTTAGAAATTCTTAGACTTGAATCCGGGGTTAAATTGGTATTTTGATGATGTTTTGAGTGATTCGAAGGTTCGACTAAGTTTGAATGATGTTATGGGATGTTTTAGCATGTTTAGTTGAGGTCCCGAGGGCCTCGCATGAGTTTTTGGTGGTTAACGGATCAATTCTTGGCTTTAGAAGTTGGCAGATTTGCTGGCGTTCTGTTGCAGAGAATTCCTTCTTCGTGTTCGCGAGAAGGCTAACGCGTTCGCGGAGGGTTATTGAGAGCTGAGGATTTTTGTCCTTCCTGTTCGCGAAGGGAAGTCCGTAAACGCGAAGGTTTGAGTGGAGTATGCATCGCATTCGCGAAGAGGAGTAAGGTAGATGGGGACCCCAGGTTTTTGGCCTACGCGTTCGCGAGGAGTAGGCCGCGTTCGCGAAGTTTAAAGTGAGAGGATGGTCGCATTCGCGAAGAAGAAAATTTGGGCAGCAGTAAAGCATCCAAAATCGAGGGTTTGAGTCTATAATTCCAAAATTCAATTGAGAGCTCGGGAGAAAGCGATTTTAGAGAGGATTTTAGAGGAGTGATTGAGGTAAGTGTTCTTTACTTAATTTTGGTTAAATTCCATGATTGTGCCTTGATTTTATCATCTAAATTGGTAAATTTGGGTAAAAATTTGGAGAAAAATGGAGGAGAATTGGAGAGTGGATTTTGGGGATTTGGATGGCCATTTGATGTCCGATTTTGATGAAATTGATATAGTTAGACTCGTGAGTGAATAAGGATTTTAGTTTCATAATTTTTTTCGGAGTCCGAAATATGGGCCTAGGGGTCGGGTTTGGCCAATTTCGGGATTTTTAATTTACTTTGATAATTTTCGCGTGAGCTTTGTTCCTTTAGCATGTATTAATGATATGATACTGATTTTGGATATATTCGGGGTGATTTGAGGACGAGTCGAGCGTCAAGGGCGTTGCGGAGTAGATTTTCATCTGGTTTGAGGTAAGTAACGCTTCCAAACTTGATTCTGAGGGTTCGAAACTCCGAACTACGTGTTATATGATTTAAATTGAGGTGACGCACATGCCAAGTGACGGGCGTGCAGGCGTGCACCATGAGAAATGTGACCTGGTGAATTTCATGGCACCGTTTAGTGATTCTTATTGTTGATATTCGTGCTCCTATCAATGTGATTAATGTAAACATGTTAGATATCATGCTAGATATTAGGTTAAGACTTCGCGTCAATACTGTTGAGGCCCGAGTGATCATTTATTGATGCCATCTCATGTATTTCATTGGTATTATATACTCAGTCATGTTCATGCATATCATATCATGTATCAGTCTCGATTATTGTTGTTTGGATCATTATATCATTGATTCGGGCTAGTTCATGCATTGTGATCCCGTGTGAGAGAGACTGGAGAGTGATGACTGAGTGAGGTCGAGAGCCTGATTATGAGTGACAGTTATTGGATCAGGTTGCACGCCACATCATGTTATATTAATTTATGCTTGGATCTGGCTTATGATAGCGCTTGGATTGTAGGTGTCACGTCCCAAACTACCCTCTAGACGTGACTGACACCCAGCTAATACCACCTACCAGGAGAACCACTTTCTCTAACGCTTAACCATTTACACAAACATTAAGAGGAAAAAAAATGCAGGCCTAATAGTATTATTAATAATTAAGAGGAAATGATTATCGCCTAATACTTTAGTAAATCGATAGAAAAACCAACAATCACTCAAATAATAAAACTCTAGCCCAAAACCCACACTAAGATCATGTAGCATCTAACAGAGTAACATGAGTTTTATTGACGGGTATGCAAACCCCAAAGAAAAAGGAAATAACTAACACGATCTAGGTAAGCCTGAAATGAAAGCCTCCACGAACAATGCAGTGGCTCACCACAACAATAGGATCCACTCGAACAAACTCGTCAGTCACTACCTCTATCTCCCGCAATGGTATCTGCATAGGGATGTAGGTAAGGAGTGAGTTATACGTAAATATAACCCAGTAAGATCCTCGACCCGCCACTTTAAATACCTATGGAACAAGTGTCAGAAAATAGAAATACACCACAACACGAATAATATAGTAAATATGATAATTATACGATAACTCAATATATGTGTATCAACAGAGTTATTAAGAATTAACCAACAAGAGTATCCACTAAGGACTTATCGTAATTGCAGTGAAAGAAATTTACCAACACACCTACGAGTCCACAACGGCACCACAATGCCTCACATATGTAACAGAGCATACACAATGCTCACTGGAGTATAAGCAATGCTCGGGTGATGTACAAAGGCATACACAATGCCCCCAACATCATGGCTCATAGCCGTATCAAACTCAACATCATGGCACATAGCCGTATCAAACTCAACTTCATGGCGCACAGCCGTATCAAACTCAACATCATGGCACACAGCCATATCAAACTCAACATCATGGTGCACAGCCGTATCAAACTCAACATCATGGCGCTCAGCCGTATCAAACTCAACACATGGCTCACAGCCGTATCAAACTATCAAACAACTTATAAAATAATTTAATTTTTTTTTTATTTTTCACAAAATAATATATTTGCGGCTAGTCTAAGACCACCGATTCTGCCAAGCGCACGCTTGTCCCAACACATAGACCAGGCATAAAAAATATACTTTCAAAACGAGTTTTAGGAAAACAAGCATCAAAGCTTAAAATCTCACTTACCTCGCTAATCACAAATTTTCCAATCTTACAACGCCTAAAGCACCAACCAAACGGTCTTCGATGGCCTCAATCTCCACATAATTGCTGAAATTTCGAATTAGTGGACTTTCGTCCTACGCTCGGCTTCCGGACTCCTTTTTGGTTCAAATCATGAGCAAGACAACATATTTAAATCTCTTTCTTCAAAATCATTCAAGTGATGACTGTAATAGCAAGGAAACCAAATAGTAGTCTCATATCTCTTAATTCATTGTAATATAATCAAAGCTAACAGTTCCTATTAGCTTTTCCACTCACGTGAGGAAACAACCTTCTATTAAAATCCTTTCTTATCTGTAATAGCCCCAAACAATTAAACTTACTCCATTCTTGAATGTAACCGTCAGGAGTATTTGTTCAGATATTCCATTTGAGAGTTGGTATTATTTTCTTATATATCTCAACCCTAACGTACCTATAGCCTTTTCCAATATATTCTCATGTAAGGCATCTTGAAAATATGGGTTTGGCCCACCTTTTTTTTTTTCATCTTTATAAATTACCCAAAGTTACTTCAAAGCCAACCAAGTAAATTATAAGATTGACCACTTAATTAATTGGATACTATTTAGTTTATATGTTTGTAAGTACTATTCTCAAAAATATATTCTGTTATTACCCACGTCAATATGTGAACCACTAAAATTAAGTGAACTACAATAATAAAATAATTTAAAAGTCTACTCTTAAAATATCAGGTTATTACAGAGGAGCCCCTCCGAAGTCTGTAACACATCTCCAGTGAGCGCAGATGATATTTGAGGGATGGATCTTCTCTATGAAGCTAGATTGGCCTGTTTCCTCGGTACTGAACAACTGATGTTAGTGATGTATATGTATTCTGGGATGGATCTTCCCTGGGCTGTTGAGCCATGTACAGTACCGAGTGGTTGTGAGGTTGATATTATTAACTGGAGATGGATCTTCTCCATAGGGCTGGATTGGCCTTCCTTATTATTGAGAGATTGATGTCAGAGATGCATATATATATATATATGTATATATATAAATATATATTCTGGGATGGATCTTCCCTGGGTCGTGTGAGCCACATATAGTACTAAGTGGACGAGCATTTGAGAGTGGTGGCACATTGTACATTTCTTACCGTCGATGCATTGACATGTAGGGAAAATTGAGTTATATATATGTTACTCTTCCAAGTTGCATTTATCTTATTCTTTGAACTGTCTATTTAACTGAAAGCATGCCTATATTATTGTTCTTAATGATCCTATTATAATGATGGAGGTGAAGTTTGCCACTATCTCTCAGCCCCTAGTTTGGGCTTGTTACTTATTGAGTTGGTGTACTCTCGTTACCCCTTATACCCTATGTGAAGATTCAGGTATCCCAGCCACGGTAGTGCCAGTTAATCATTTTGTTGTGGATCATCTCTTGTAGAGTGCGAGGTAGCTACCTGGCGATCGTAGCCCTGTTCTTCTCCTTCCCTATCTTCCTTTTGTATTTAGACTATTTTTAGACAATGTTGTCTTGATGAACTTTGAAACAAGTGTAGTATGACTCATGACTCGGTGACACCCGTTGTTGGGAATTATCTTTCTGTATTTTGACTTGTATTTGTCTTTTTGTTTAGAGTTTCAGCAAGAAAGATTTATTTCTATTAATTCTAAATGAGAAATAAATTGGTTAAGAGTGTGTAGGCTTGCATAGTTCCATGATATGCGCCATCACGACCGGTCCGTTTTGGGATCGTGACATCAAGTCACAAATAACAATTACTAATTAACATTTATAAGGATTTATCCGTAAACCTAATAAGTGAATTTATTGTATAAATATTCCTTTTTACCGTCAGCACATATAATTTAAATTGTTCAAATAATTAGCAAGGTAACTACGTTATGTTTGGATCCTAATCTTAGAACAAAAGTAGCTGATCTATATCCTCTTATACCTAGAAGCGGATTTAGGTTCTGAAATCGGGTTCAACTGAACTCACATAAATTTATATGTAGAAATTTATTAAAATTGTAATAAATAATAAATTTGAACCTATAATTTTAAAAATACAATGATAAATATCTTAAAGGTTGAACCCATAAAATTTATATTCTGGATCCGCAATACAGTTCATGTCACGACCCGA
Source organism: Nicotiana paniculata (assembly GCA_005239505.1). NCBI lineage: Eukaryota > Viridiplantae > Streptophyta > Magnoliopsida > Solanales > Solanaceae > Nicotiana > Nicotiana paniculata. The sequence goes on along the minus strand of ML336932.1, from coordinate 38,387 downwards.
TTTGCCCTCCGAAAGCTATCGTGACGGCACCTAGTCTCTACGACAAGGTAAGCCTAAAATTTGCGGAAATAATAGAATCAATAAAATAAAGTCAGAAAAGAACTCAAGTAGATATAACATAGATGCTCAGAATGTACACTTTCACTTCCCAAAACCTGGAACGTCACGATAGTCACAAGCTCTGTACTAAATGTAGCTTTATACAATGAAATAGTAGAAAATACGTAAGTCCTATATGCCTATACTAGAGTAGAAAGGGACTCGTGGGATTCTGCGGACGCGGCAGAATTACCTCGTGGTCTCCTGGCAGCTACTAGAACGACTCCTAGCCACGATACTGGGTGCTGGTACCTGGATCTGCACATGAAAAACATGCGCAGGAAAGGGCATGAGTACTCCACAATTGGTACTCTGTAAGTGCTAAGCCTAACCCCAGTCAGATAGTGACGAGGTCAGGTTGAGGCTCTACTGAGTTTTAAAAACAAGTCAATATAAATTTAAAATAGTGAAATATAGATAAGCAATGACCAGTAATATAGGAATGAGAATCAGTGATTGCATGGAAGGAAAAGTGAAATTTTAGCAGAAATGAACCATGTACGCACTCGTCACCTCACGTACATGGCGTCTACATAACAAAATCGGTATAAAAATGCCAAAGGAAAAGTCTCCAACACGGAGTTAGGCAAGCCACTTACCTTGACTGCGCTAATCAACTCAATACCACGCTCTTGCCACGAGTATCCAACTTCGGGTGGCCCAAATCTATTCAATTTGATTACATAACGTAAATATCACTTCAAGGAATAAAATTAACTAATAAGTTCGAAGCTAATACGCGAAATTAGAAAATTTGCCCAAAAAGTCCCTCGGGCTCACGTCTCGGAATCGGGTAAAAATTATATTTTTAGGACACTCATTCACATGAGTCTAACCATATAAGAATCTCTCAAATCGGAGGTCAAACACCCAAGCAAAAATCAATAATTCGGTCTATGAAGTTCATCCCATTTTTCCCTTTTTCTACCCAAAATTTTCAAATTAAAGGTTGGATTTAAGATTGGAATCATGAAAAATGGTCTAAGATGGATAGAAATTACTTACCCAGGTTACCCAGGAGCAAAAGTCTTCAAAAATCACCCATCTCGAGCTCTCAAATTCAAAAATGGTGAAAATAGGCTTAAACCCTCGAATTGGGGTTTTAATGTTCTGCCCGGGCCTAAATTGTGATGTGCGGTTGCGGTCATAGAGATGTGATCGCATAGGCTAAGCCACGCCCTCCTAATGCTGGAACACAGTGTGGACACAAACAGCAAGCTGCGTTCGTGGAGCATTCCTGGACTGGACCTTATGCGTTCGCAGCTAAGGCCCAAGCGAACGCACATAGTGAAGCTCCCCTGCCCGGCCCAATAGACCTTATGCGGTCGCGTTCCTCTTATTGTAATCGCACCGAAAAAAATCAGTAGGGACCAAACTTACTCTCCGCGATCGCGGACCAAAACACGCGATCTCACTAAAGGATTATTTGATGCTCAAGAAAACCAGAAACAACAGAAGTTTTAAGGCGAAAGAAGTCCGTTTGAGCACCCGAAACACGCCCGAGGCCCCCGGGACCTCAACCAAACCTACCAGCCAACTCAAATATTTAATTCAAACTTGATCGAGCCTTAAAAACACGTCTCATAACATCAAAATCATCATTTATGCATAGACTCAATCCTAAGAACTTATGAATTTCTAAAATCCACATTCGATGTCGAATCACGTCAAAACTCATCCCAATAACCTCCAATTTTGCACAAGGTCATAAATGGCATTACAGATCTGCTGTCGCTTTCAGAATTCCATTCCGAGCCCGGTATCAAAATTTTACCTATAGACCGAAATCGCCAAAATTCTAACTTTCGCCAATTCAAGCCTAAATCTACAACAGACCTCAAAAACATATTCCAAACACGCTCCTAACCCCGAAATTACCCAACGGAGTTAACGGAGTCGACGGAATTCCATTCTGGATCTGTTTTCACACAGTTCTAGCTATGTCAGATTTCTAAAGCTAAATTCCACATTTATGGACTATGTGTCCAAAATTACTCCGGATTTCATCACTCAACGCTCCGACAAGTTCCAATTACATAAATAGACATGGAGAAGAGGTTATTAGGGGATCGGGGCGCTAACTCTCAAAATGACCGACCGGGTCGTTACATCCTCCATCTCTTAAGAAAATCGTTCGTCCTCGAACTAGTATAGAAACATACCTGAAGCTGTGAAAAGATGAGGGTACTGACTCCGCATATCCTGCTCGGTCTCCTAAGTCGCCTCCTTGACTGGCTGACCCCTCCACTGAACCTTAACTGAGGAAAGATTCTTCAATCTGAGCTTTCTGACCTGCCTGTCCAATATAGCCATAGGCTCCTAAACATATGATAGATCCTCTTTCAATTGGACTAAGCTGAAATCCAAAACTTGAGTCGGGTCACCGTGATACTTCTGGAGCATGGAGACGTGGAACACCGAATGAACCACTGCTAGGCTGGGAGGCAGGACTAGCTCATAAGCAACCTCCCCAACACGTCGCAACACCTCAAAAGGGCCAATAAATCTCGGACTCAGCTTGCCTTTCTTCCCGAACCTCATGATTCCCTTCATAGGCGATACCCGAAGCAAAACCCGATCACTAGCCATAAATGCCAAGTCACGAACCTTCCGGTCCGCATAGCTCTTCTGCCGGGACTGAGCTGTGCGAAGTCTCTCCTGAATCACCTTCACCTTGTCCAGGCATCCTAAACCAAGTCTGTACCCAACAATTGGGCCTCAGCCGGCTCAAACCATCCCACGGGAGACCTGCACCTCCTACCATACAAAGCCTCATACGACGCCATCTGAATGTTGGACTAGTAGTTGTTGTTATAAGCAAACTCTGCAAGAGGAAAGTATTGATCCCATGACTGTCAAAAATCTATCACACAAGCACAGAGCATATCCTCGAGAATCTGAATCGTACGCTCGGACTGCCTGTCCATCTGAGGGTGAAAAGTTGTACTCAACTCTACCCTGGTGCCTAACTCCTGCTGAACGACTCTCCAGAACCGTGAAGTGAACTGTACACCTCTGTCTGAAATGATAGATACTGGGATACCGTGGAGGCGAACAATCTCTCTGATATAAATATCAGCCAACCTCTCAAATGAATATGTAGTCAGCAGTGGAATGAAATGGGCTGATTTGGTCAGCCGATCCACAATCACCCAAATAGCATCATGCTTCCTCAAAGTACGAGGAAGTCCAATTACAAAGTCCATGGCGATCCGCTCCCACTTCCACTCTGGAAGCTCAATCTGATGAAGCAACCTTCCCGGTCTCTGATGCTCACATTTGACTTGCTGAAAGTTGAGACACTTGGCTACAAACTCCACTATATCCTTCTTCACCCTTCGCCACCAATAGTGTTGTCTCAAATCTTGTTACATCTTCGCGGTACCCGGATGGATGGAATACCGCGAACTATGGGCCTTCTCAAGAATCAACTCCCGAAGCTCATCTACGTTAGGTACACAAATACGGCCCTGCATCCTCATCACCCCGTCATCACCTATGTTCACATCCATGGCATCACCCCGCTGTACTCTGTTCTGAAGAACCAAAAGGTGGGGATCATCATACTGGTGCTCTCTGATACAGTCATAAATGGAAGATCGAGCAACCACACAAGCTAATACCCGGCAAGGCTTAGAAAGATTCAATCACGCGAACTGACTGGCTAAGGACTAAACATCTAAGGCTAGAGGCCTCTCAATTGCATGAAGGTATGCCAAACTCCCCAAACTCTTCGTCCGGTCGACTCAAGGCGTTGGCCATCACATTGGCCTTCCCCGGGTGGTATAATATAGTGATGTCATAGTCCTTTAGCAACTCCAACCACCCACGTTGGCGCAAATTTAGATCCTTCTGCCTGAATATGTGCTGCTAACTTCAATGATCCATGAATATCTCATAGGGAACACCATATAAATTTGATGCCATATCTTTAGGGCATGAACAATCGTTGCCAACTCGAGATCATGAACAGGGTAGTTTTTCTCATGCACCTTCAACTGCCTGGACGCGTAGGCAATCACCTTACCATCCTACATCAATACCGCTCCCATGCCAATCCTCAAAGCATCACAATAGACTATATAGGACCCTGAACCTGTGGGTAATACTAACACTGGAGATGTAGTCAGGGCTCTCCTCACACTCCTCAGTCCATATAAAAGGTGCACCCTTCTGGGTCAGTCTGGTCATGGGCGCTAAAATGGATGAAAATCCCTCCACAAAACAGTGGTAATACCCAGCCAAACCGAGGAAACTGCGGATCTCAGTAGCTGAGGATGGTCAGGGTCAACTCTGTACCGCCTCCACCTTCTTCGGGTCTACCTTGATCCCATCTGAAGACACCACATGGCCTAGGAATGCCACATAATCAAGCCAAAATTCACATTAGAAAACTTGGCATACAACTTCTTCTCCCTCAATGTCTGGAGCACGGTCCTCAAGTGCTGCTCATGGTCCTCCTGCGACCAAGAATATACTAGAATGTCATCAATGAACACAATGACGAAAGTATCAAGATAAGGTTGAAATATGTTGTGCATAAAGGCTGCTGGCATTGGTCAGCCCAAATGACATAAAAAGGAACTCATAGTGGCCATATATGGTCCTGAAGGCAGTCTTTGGGATATCCGGCTGCCGAATCTTCAACTGATGATAACCCAAATGCAAATCAATCTTGGAGAACACCCTAGCACCCTGTAACTGGTCAAATCAATCATCCATGCGAGGCAATGGGTAACTTTTTTTCACCGTCTCCTTGTTCAACTACCGGTAGTCAATACACATACGCATCGAGCCATCATTGTTCTTCACAAATAACACCGGAGCACCCCAAGATGATACACTAGGCCTGATAAATCCCTTTTCATGCAACTCCTGTAACTGCTCCTTCAACTCAGGAGGAGCCATGCGATAGGGAGGAATGGAAATGGGTTGAGTGCCCGGCAACAAGTCAATACCGAAATCAATGTATCTATCGGGCGGCATACCCGGAAGATCAGCTGGCAATACATCAGGATAGTCCTTGACAACTGTAAATGACTCAATTGTAGGGGTCTCAGCACTAACATCTCTCACATAAGCCAAATATGCATCACACCCCTTTTCATCCATCCGCTGAGCCTTAAGAAAAGAAATGACTCGCGGGGAGTATACTCTAAGGAAACTCTCCATTCTAACCTCAGTAATCTTGGCATAGCCAGCGTCACGGTCTTGGCGTGAAAATCAAGAATAGCATAGCAGAGAGACAGTCAGTCCATACCCAATATAACATCGAAATCTACCATACTGAGTAATAATAAATCAGCTCTGGTCTCAAAACCACTTATAACAATCAAACATGATCGATATACGTGGTCGACAACAAGAGAATCTCCCACCAAAGTAGAAACATAAATGGGGGAACTCAAAGAATCCCGAGATATCCCCAGTTGTAAACCAAAATAAGAAGATACATATGAATATGTAGAGTCTGGGTCAAATAATACCGATGCATCCCTATGACAAATGGGAAAAATACCTGTGATGACTGAATCTGAAGCAATGGCCTCGGATCGGGCCGGAAGAGCATAGTTCCCGACCTGGCCTCCCCTTCTAGGGCGACCTCGACCTCCCCGACCTCCACCTAGAGCTGCCTGAGGTGGTGGGGTAGCAGCTGGGGCTGGAAGAATATCTAGGGGACCTGGTAGGAGACGTGGGGCCTGATACGTCTGAGGTGGTGCACCCCTCCTCGCTCTGGGGAAATCTCTGATCATATGACGAGGGTCACCACACTCAAAGCAACCCCTCGAAGGACGTGGCAGCCGTTGCTGACTCTAAACTGGCCTACTGGACTGGCCAGTGATAGCACCTTGAGCAGGAGGCACCTGAGATACTGGTAGTGCATAATAAGGTTCCTGAGGTCTAGGAGGAGCTGGAATACCACTGGCTGCTGGGAGAGCTGAATGAATGGGGCGACTCACAAAACCCTATCATAGCGTGCTGCCGGTAAACGGACTCCTGAAAAATGACTAGTCTCTCGAGACTTTTTGGCCTCTCTCTCCTCCATGTCCCGGGCTAACATAGTCTCAATCCTCCTGGCAATACTCACGGTCTGCTGGTAAGTAATATTGGTCTCCAGCTCTCTGACCATGCTGGTCCGAATACTGGGGTGGAGTCCCTCAATAAAGCATTGAACCCTCTCTCTAACAGTGATAACCAAAGCTGGTGCATAGCGAGCCAAATCGCTAAAACGGACTACATACTCTGACACAATCATCGTACCCTGGCGTAGCTACTCAAACTTTGCACGCCAAGCATCCCTGAAGCTCTGAGGGACAAACTCAAGTAAGAACATCTCGGATAACTGAGCCCAAGTAAGTGAAGCTTCCTAGTCCGGACTACTAAGCTCAAAAGCACGCCACCACTAATAAGCTGCTCCCCTCAACTGGAAAGCAATGAAAGAAACCCCACTCGTCTCCACAATACCCATAGTGTGGAGAATGCGATGACAACCCTCAAGAAAACCCAGGGCGTCATCCGAAGCTAGTAAGCTGAACTCAGGTGGGTGGTACTTCTTGTACCTCTCAAGTCGGAGTTGCTCTGCCTCAGGAACAAATATCCTAGTCTCATGTTGAGCTGGAGCTTCTGGGGGCATAGGAATATACTCTGGAACCTGCCCAATATGAACCCTCTGCTCAGGAGTACAGGCTGCGGAAGTCTGTGTCCCTCACTTGGCCTGGGATGTAACCGGAGCTATCGGGAGTAGCCGCACCTGAGACAGAGTACTGAAGGCACTCAAGAACTAAGCCAATGTCTCCTGAAGGTTTGGAGTAACAGTAGGGACCTCATGTGCCCCTCCAACTGTAGCTGCTAGGGGATCCTCTGTCTCTGCTCTAGTCGGAGCTCGGGCTGCACTGCGTGCTCGTTCTCTGCCCCGGCCCTTGCCTCTGGTGGCTCTGACTGGGGGCTCAAGTGCCTGGTCATCAGTACGTCTGGTACGGGTATGAACCATTTGCAAGCAAGAATAGAATATAGTTTAAGAATTTGATGACAGTAACTAGCACGATAAGGAATTCAAAGAATTTGATTGTTCTTAAATGTTACATAGCCTCTTGAAGATAGATACGGACGTCTCCGCACCGATGTGCGATATTCTAATAAACCAGCTTATGACTTGTGACTCCTATGAACCTAGACACTCTGATACCAACTTGTCATGACCCAATTTACCCTCCGAAAGGAATCGTGACGGCGCCTAGTCTCTACGACTAGGTAAGCCTAAAATTTGTGGAAATAATAGAATCAATAAAATAAAGACAGAAAAGAACTCTAGTAGATATAACATAGTTGCTCAGCATGTACACTTTCACTTACCAAAACCCGAAACGTCACGATAGTCACAAGATCTGTACTAAATGTAGCTCTATACAATGAAATAGTGGAAAATACATAAGTCTTTTATGCCTATACTAGAGTAGAAGGGGACTCGTGGGATTCTGCGAACACAGCAGAATTACTTCGCGGTCTCCTGGCAGCTGCTAGAACGGCTCCTAGCCATGATACTAGGTGTTGGTACCTGGATCTGCACATGGAAAACATGCGCAGAATAAGGCGTGAGTACTCCACAATTGGTACTCCGTAAGTGCCAAGCCTAACCCCAGTCAAGTAGTGACGAGGTCAGGTTGAGGCTCTACTGAGTTTTAAAAACAAGTCAATATAAATTTAAAACAGTGAAATATAGATAAGCAATGATAAACAGGATTAATGGAAACTGGATGAATTAATAACAGAAAGAGAGCCCTCGTCTCAGCACAACATATATCTCAACAGTAAAATTGCAATGTAGTACAAGGGGAAAGCTCCCGGATCTTAGTCTGTAGTCCCAATTTAAATATGCTATGCAGTACATGGGGAAAGCTCTCGGATCTCCATCCGTAGTCCCAATTTAAATATGCATTTCAGTACAGGGGAAAGGTCTCGGATTTCGGTCCATAGTCCCAATTTAAATATGCAATGTAGTACAGGGGAAAGCTCCCGGATCTCGATTCGTAGTCCTAATTTAAATACACAATGCAGAAGTATGTCAGATACGGCTTAATTAATAGTTCAGGAAAAGCAACATGCAAGAATAGAATAAAACTACCTAAACATGGTGCAACCAGTAGAAAATAAGAGGAAATCAAGTAAGGACAGGTAGACATGCTTATTCTTAAGCTAACTACTCAATTAAGACAGGAAGCAGTAATATAGGAATGAGAATGAGTGATTGCATGAAAGGAAAAATGGAATTTTAGCAGAAATGACCTATGTACGCACTCGTCACCTCATGTACACGACGTCTACATAACAAAATCAATATAAAAATACCTAAGGGAAAGTCCCCAACACGGAGTTAGGCAAGCCACTTACCTTGACTGCGCTAATCAACTCAATACCACGCTCTTGCCACGAGTATCCAACTCCGGGTGGCCCAAATCTATTCAATTTGATTACATAACGTAAATATCACTTCAAGGAATCAAATTAACTAATAAGTTCGAAACTAATACGCGAAATTAGGAAATTCGCCCAAAAAGTCCCCCGGGCCCACGTCTCGAAATCAGGTAAAAATTATATTTTCCGTACACTCATTCACTCATGAGTCTAACCATATAAGAATCTCTCAAATCGGAGGTCAAACACCCAAGCAAAACTCAATAATTCGGTCTATGAAGTTCATCCCATTTTTCTCATTTTCTACCCAAAATTTTCAAATTTAAAGGTTGGATTTAAGATTGGAATCATGGAAATTGGTCTAAGATGGATAGAAATCACTTACCCAAGTTACTCAGGCGCAAAAGTCTTCAAAAATCGCCCCTCCCGAGCTCTCAAATTCAAAATCGGTGAAAATAAGCTTAAACCCTCGAATTGGGGTTTAAATGTTTTGCCCAGGCCTAAATTGTATGTGCAGTCGCGGTCATAGAGATGCGACGCATAGGCTAAACCACACCCTCCTAATGCTGGAACACACTGCAGTCGCAAACAACCATCTGCGTTCGTGGAGCTTTCCTGGACTCCACCCTATGTGTTTGCAGCTAAGGCCCACGCGAACGCACAGAGTGAAGCTCCCATGCCCGGCCCAATAGACCTTATGCGGTCGCGTTCCTCTTATTGCGATCGCACTGAAAAAATTTAGCTGAGCCCAAACTTACTCTCTGCGATCGCAGCCCAAAACACGCGACCGCACTGAAGGATTATCTGATGCTCAAGAAAACCGGAAACACAATACATGAAATCTATCTTTTAGTGGCGGCCAAAGTCGCCACAAAATCATTGATAGTCGCCACTAAATGTTTACAGTAGCGACTATGGAACTGCGTCAAGTACTTCCATTACTGAATTTTATTAGTGGAGACAACATGAGGTCGCCACAGAATGTATACATTTTGTGGCGATGTGATCGCTACAAAAACTAAATGTACTCGCCACAAGAAAGAGTTCCACCAAGTTGATTTTATTGAAGTCGCTACTGTAGAGTAACATTTAGTGGCGACTTAGTCTCCACAAAAACTATTAATCATTAGTGCAACTCTAATAGCGCTACTGTTGAATGACATTTAGTGGCGACTTAGTCGCCACAAAAACTATTAATCATTAGTGCAACTCTAATAGCGCTACTGTTGAATGACATTTAGTGGCGACTTAGTCGCCACAAAAACTATTAATCATCAATGGAACCTCTAATAGCGCTATTGTAGAGTGACATTTAGTGGAGACTTAGTTGCCACAAAATGATTAACCATCCGTGGAAACTCTAATATCGCTACTGAAGATTCACAGTTAGTGGCGACTTAGTTGCCACAAAAATAATAAGCCATTAGTGGCATCTCTAATAACGCTACTGAATAGTTTACTCTAGTATTAATATTAATCTAGCATCTGAAACATATATATTAATATTAATATATAAGTTTAAGATCATCCAATAGTATTTAATAAACACCAAAAAGAATTTCCTAAACCAAATACTAAATACTTCCATTTCTTGTACGCATATACATATAACCAAAAAGCAAAATATTGAGTGCCTTAGCTTCAAGTTCCTCTGCATATATACTACGTAATACTTCATTGTCATTGTACGCATTTACATATAACCAAAAAGCAAAATATTGAGTGTCTTAGCTTCAAGCTTCTCCGTCATTGTCACCACTATTTAAGAACCTTGTCCCTATTATTAAAGAAAAAAAATACAAGATCACATTATTAGAACATGAAGATAACATCAAGGGAAAACACTATAAGTACATGCAAAATGTATATATCTTAAACACAACTACTTGTAACTTTCCCACATTCTTTTGCTCTGAGTATTTTCTCCGGGAGATGAAAATGATGTTGCACTGTATCTAGTGCAATAAAAATGCCAACCTTCCCCTCTATTTTAAAGATTTTCTAAAATTTAATGTTTCTTGAATTTCCAAAGCATTGTATACATTATCTCATTCTGTTCTAAGAGACCAAGTCTGCTTATAGGAAGAAAATGATATGGCTGGGAACATTGGAGACAGCAGAGGAAGCAGCAAGAGCATATGATGAAGCAACAATCTTGATGAATGGTCAAGTTGCGAAAACAAACTTCCCAATTGTGACTTTCCTTCAGTAGTATGTTGGACGCAAATGTTGACCTTATACTTAACATGTATGCTTCAGACTTAACAACTACAATTCCAAGATTTAAGTATTTGACATCTTGTTTGCATCAGTACTTCTAGAAATTGTCTTAAGTGAAATAACATCGCTAACAACTCTCTGTAGTCCAAATGTTGTAGGCGATAGTAGTACTATCCAAACTCTATTGCAACAATGTGTCTCATAAAATAAGGTACTTTATCAAACACATTATGTGCCTCACAAAAGATATGAAAAGAAAAATTTCCAAGAAGGAACCAAAATTCAAGAAAAAAAGAAGAAGAATAGTCAAGAAAGAAGGAAGAGTACATAAACATCGTAGATCATAAATCCAGATATATAGTATATTAGACATGTTTAAGCAAAAATAATAGGAGTAATGTCAGGAAAAAGATGCATCAAATACTCTCATCAACATATCAATAATAGATCACGTATGTTGAAAGCCAATGTTCTATAATAGCAGTGCATAGTTTAAAAATCTGCAAATAACACTTAATGTAGCCGGTGATGCATCAGACGCTGGAGTAAACGTATGGTGAACAAACTAACAGAGAAACAAACAATTGAGAATTCCAATGAAAGAAGACAAATTNAATTGAAAAGTCCAATGAAAGAAGACAAATTTGAATAGTTTGTTATAAGCATAGCATCTAATCCTATGATATCAACAAGCATTTCAAAGTCCAACTACAGAATTGCTAATATTCTTTAATCATTTACAACTTTTAGTTGTGAACATATCTGATTTCTTAATCATTTACAATTTGAGTTTATATATTAATGTGATTTGATAATATGACAACCCAAGATGGAGATCATGCAAAGACAACACCAAATTTCAGAAAGAGATCGGGCAGAAATGAGTGTGAGCTTTGGGCAATGTTAAATTTGCATAAAAGAATAGGCTATTTCTGTAATCAGTGGAACAACATAGGAGGATAATCTCATATTCAGCAACCCTATAAGGATTATTCTGTATTATTCAATAGNGAAAGAGATCGGGCAGAAATGAGTGTGAGCTTTGGGCAATGTTAAATTTGCATAAAAGAATGGGATATTTCTATAACCAGTGGAACAACACAGGAGGATCATCTCATATTCAGCAACCCTATAAGGATTAGTCTGTATTATTCAATATATAATTATTCTGTATTATTTGTCATTCTGTAAACAATTAGCAATTCCCACAGAAATGACAGTAGAATGGGTTCAAATGAAACAAAATAGATATTGATGACTCATTATCCAAGCCCAAAATAGATCTGCAGCATGTATCTATGGACCGAGAAGGAAGACAAATTGTTAAGAAAGAGCATAACAAGTACCTGTTGTTGTTGCATTCTGGTCAAGAATCTAGCAAATGGTTCCTGCATCTTCTTGCATCTCTTGACGTATACATAGAGTACCTTAATTGGAATACAAAACAAGTAATTAGTAAATGAATCATGGAAGTAGATGCATGAACCAAAATAATTTATGTATTCACTTAAAAATAATGCATTAAAAGTAGGGGCGAACCTACGTTAGGGGGTGGGTGGTCACCGGCACCCGTTGGCCTCGGTAAAAATTTAGTATATATATTCTATATATATAAGTTAATACAGGGAGGACCCCTGTAAATATTTTATGCGGTCCCCTCAGTCACAAAGACTGGATAGAAGACAATTACAAAGACTTCAGCTTTAGAGCTGAAGTTCCTAAGTTATAAAGACAATTACAAAGACAAAACTTCAGCTCTAGAGAAATTCAGCTCTAGAGCTGAAGTTTTGTCTTTGTAAACTGGGGAACTTCAGCCCATTATGCTAAATTTTTGTCTTTATAACTGGGGAACTTCAGCCCCGTATGCTGAAGTTCCCCAGTTACAAAGACAAAACTTCAGCTCTAGAGCTGAAGTTCCCCAGTGTAACTGGGAACTTCAGCCCCGTATGCTGAAGTTTTTGCCTTTATAACTGGGGAACTTCAGCCCTGTATGTTGAAGTTCCCTAGTTAAAAAGACAAAACTTCAGCTCTAGAGCTGAAGTTCCCCAGTTTTCCCAATGTAACTGGGGAACTTCAGCCCCGTATGCTGAAGATTTTGTCTTTATAACTGAGGAACTTCACCCTCGTATGGTGAAGTTCCCCAGTTACAAAGAAAAAACTTCAGCTCTAGAGCTGAAGTTCCCCAGTGTAACTGGGAAACTTCAGCCCCGTATGCTGAAGTTTTTGTCTTTATAACTGGGGAACTTCAGCCCCGTATGCTGAAGTTCCCCAGTTACAAAGATAAAACTTCAGCTCTAGAGCTGAAGTTCCCCAGTTACACTGGGGAACTTCAGCCCCGTATGTTGAAGTTTTTGTCTTTATAACTTAGGAACTTCAGCCCCGTATGCTGAAGTTCCCAGTTACAAAGACAAAACTTCAGCTCTAGAACTGAAGTTCCCCAGTTACAATAGAGAACTTCAGCCCCGTATGCTGAAGTTTTTGTCTTTATAACTGGGGAACTTCAGCCCTGTATGCTGAAGTTCCCCAGTTACAAAGACAAAAACTTCATCCCCGTATCCATTCCGATTTTTAGAATAATAGAAAGATTAGTCCCTTATTATATTCCAGATTATAGTACAACCAAGAGTTTAATTAGTTTATATATTACATTACAAATGATGGGATAAAGATTCAGATTCAGATGAAGATGAAGATAAATGTGATATCTTATTAATTGGAATGTCCTTTAATTCAAACTTCTGATGGGTCAATTGGGCAATTTCCTGAAAATTTCCTAAAGCCAATTAGAATGACCAAGAGTTGTCAACTACTCATGATCTATAACCAAAAACATAAAAGGAAAAAGGATTAGTTGCAATTTAAAGAGTGACATCAATTTAGTAGTAGTATTTTTGAAGTCTTTGCTATAATTCTCATATATTTTCCTTTATCATTTTCCAACTTCACAACTAGTAGCAGCAAAACACTTTGAGCTTTACCGTTTCTTTTTAAACTTTATTTTTAGATTGTGTGATATAGAAAGGACATATATATGTGTGTTCCTGAGCTTGAGCTTCCAGGAAGCTAAGATCGATGTCTTTAAGTAGGAATTAAGTTGTCTATTGACAATATATTATACATTTATGCAGATAGAACTCGAAATAAAGTGTAGTTCAAAATTTGAAGGTGAGAGCAATTGCTTCTGTAGTAATGAAGATTTGGACAATGCCTCTATGAGGTATGATTCAGTATATCTTGAGGCATTAGTTCTCATTGAGCAGATGTTTCTTAATACCTCAAAGATAAAAGAGGAGAGACACGTAAAGAAAAGCACACAATAGCAATGGAAATCATACAGAGTACAAGGAACTTATAGCTGGACAAACCTTAATACAACGAGAAAGGAAGCAACACAGCTGAGAGACAATGGAACAATTGGCTGCCTAGATTTATGCAGCAGTATCTAAACAGATCAAAAGAAAGAAACAATTAGGTGCAAATCACCTTGAAAATTGTGGAAACAGGGAACTCAATCAGCTAATTAATGAAGTCCACTAGTGTCATACATTAACATCAATCATATGGTATAGCAAAAATTAAGAGAAAAATAGAAAAATACAATTGTACAATTATTGACTATTGATTCCATGACCATGGGTAGGACATAATAGATAATGACACTGAAAATAAAGAAACAATCAGATGTATGGTTGTACTGACCCCTTGGTCTAATGCTTATAATATTAGAGAGAAGAGAGCTTTATCTACTTAGTTATGTTTTAACGCTAATAAAAGAAATTGTGAGTTCATCTCATTATGAAATCAGCAACAAGCAATTGTGCCAGTGCCCATCAGCGTTACAAATTCATGTACTATGCAGCTGAAATCTTGGAGAAATGTTGCTGAAGTTTCTGGGAAGAAATCAACATATTACCCCGATCTCCAAGGTTCCACTCACTACATTAACTACTAGGACACACCCTTGAGTGTCACTAAAACCAAGTAAAATGTACTCCTCCAATTGGCAGAGCTTAATCATGGAAAAGACCATATATATCTTTCTATTTTCCACTAAAACCTAGACTTACATAATTTGTAAACCACATGTAAGTTGGTAAATTCAATTCATCCGCGTGATAATACCGAATGTTCTTATGAGATCAAGTGACTTGTAAAACTAGACTAGATAACAATGCATATTATTTAAATGTCAAACATTCATTACATAGTTTTCGAATCGCAACTATTAATTAACTTGAAATAACCCCTGTTTATCAAACAAGCATTCAACTTTCTAAAAAAGCAACAAAAATATCAAAATGGGTACAAACAAAAGATTAATAATCGAGAAAATTTACTGAAACAATTAATCGGACACTCATTCAAGAGGAATACCAACATGCAATAGGTATCTCAAGTAGAAGATTTTAACTTACCCAAAAAAGAGATAGGTGAGAGTTCTGTCAAGGCTGAAAATCACCAAATAGGCTTCAAATGGGTTTTTCAGTATGATTTTTTTGGTATTCCTGTAGATTATCAAATGGTTCAGAGAAATTCTAGATAAAATCTGAGAACACAAATGGAAAAACACTGAAATAATGATAATCCCTAACTGCATGTTGACTGAAACTTATACTCAAAAACTGAGATACAAATGGAAGATTTTAGCAAACATAAATTTATATAAAAATTAATATGGGTTTCAAGTTAAACTCAGAAAACTCAGAAAAATCACTGAGATGTGCGATTTTCATACACAAAACTCAATTATGCACATCATTTTCGTTAAAAGAAAAAGGAGGAAATTAGGGATTTGACCACAAACCTGATAATTGATGAGTTTCTTATCTTGATTTGAGAAATTGGAGCAGATAATCCCTAATTTAAGGGAAAATTTTGGCTTTTCGCAGAAGGATTTCAGAGAGAGGGGGATCGTTTTGACCGAAGAGAGAGAATGTAAAGAGCTCTCTGTTTTAATTTGAGAGTCCAGACTTTTGTTTAAACATAAGTTTATATTTTTTAGTGGCGACCCAGTCGCTCCAATAAGGATTTAGCGGCTACATTTTAAAGTCGTTACAAATAATATGGAGCCAAAATTTTAGTTTTAGCGGGTACCGAAAATTTCAGCCACATTAGAGGCGACCTTATAAAATCGCTGCTAAATAATGGCCAGTAGTAGCAATTTGTATAGTCGCTGCTAAAGGTATAACTTCTGTAGCAATATTTTTGGTCGCCGCTATATGTTGCCGCTAAAAATTCAATTTTTGTAGTGATAACAGAAGTTTTAAGGCGAAAGAAGTCTGTTTGAGCACCCAAAACACGCTCGAGGCCCCCGGGACCTCAACCAAACCTACCAACCAACTCAAATACTTCATTCAAACTTGGTCGAGCCTTAAAAATACGACTCATAACATCAAAATCATCATTTATGCATAGATTCAAGCCTAAGAACTTATGAATTTCAAAAATCCACATTCGATGCCGAATCATGTCAAAACTCATTCGAATGACCTCACATTTTGCACACATGTCATAAATGATATTACGGACCTGCTGTCGCTTTCGGAATTCCATTCCGAGCCCGGTATCAAAATTTCACCTGTCGACCGAAATCGCCGAAATTCTAACTTTCGCCAATTCAAGCCTAAATCTACAACAGACCTCGAAAACACATTCCGAACACGCTCCTAACTCCGAAATCATCCAACGGAGCTAACGGAGTCGACAGAATTCCATTTCGAATCTGTCTTCACACAGTTCTAGCTATGTCAGATTTCTAAAGCTAAATTCCACATTTATGGACTATGTGTCCAAAATCACTCCGGATTTCATCACTCAACGCTCCGACAAGCTCCAATAACATAAATAGACATGGAAAAAGCGGTAATTAGAGGATCGGGATACTAACTTTCAAAGCAACCGACCGGATCGTTACAGTTCACATGTATTCCACTTCATAAAGTTTTTTGCTTGCTGTCTTATTAATTTCCCTTTTCCTTGGACTCTTACCTCGGAAGTTATGTTGTTCTATCAAATTATATGACTAAAGACTAATCATTGGTCTGAAACAAACAATTTGAAGGTGACAAAATAATCGATCTTTGGCCAGCTAGTTAACCCAAATGGTTTTCCATGGACGAAGCCTTTTGAGCCTCCTTTTCATATCCAGAGGTCATTGATTTGGGTCAAAATTTGGACCTATTTAAGCTAACATCAGCTTGTGTCCGGTTAGAAATATTGAGGTTGCTCTTCATTCTCATATTTGTCCTCTTGTAATATTAAATAGATTACATTCAAATTTATATAACCTGCTAATTAATTAATCTTATTGTTGGGTATTGAGATTTTGATGATTAACCAAGTTTGTTTAGACGAAATGTTCTAAGAATCAGATCTTCAACGTAACTGCTTAACTGCTCTAAGAACTAGCTCCTCAAAGTTGATGATTGCACGTTTTCCAAGACAATAACTTTATCTCAAAGTTACCCAAGTCTGAGTTTGTTGGAAGAGGACTACTAAACATGAAGAAGATACGCTTGCATAAGTGAAAGACAAGAGTCCCAAAACTTGTGGAGTCTCAAGAGCAGTAGGAGTCCTATCAAACGAGAAGCTGGCTACGCATAGGACTCCTAAAAGATCTCGGAGCCCAGAGAATTTAAATACTATATTTTTGGACTGCTGAGACCATCCTTTTGCGCATCAATTGAAGAACTACATTTTCCATACTCAAGTCGAGTACCAGTGTTGCGTTCTTGTTGAATCAGTCTACTAAATGTGTTTTAGGAAATCGAGTATAATCAAGGTGTCATATACAATCAGTGAGTTGGAGTGAGTGTTAAATTTTGCAAGTTAGAATAACTGGTAAATCAAATAGTTGAAGTAGGAGAACTGGAGAGTATTGAGTTATAGATTTGTAATCGATATATTTGTCTCATCGTTCTAGTGAAGTTGAAGTTAAAATTATACGTGGTATGTCGTAGTTTTCGTGCCTTTTGAACCTCGTAATTCTCCATGTAAAAATTTTTATGCTTACTTTAGTATTTATTTTACTTTAAGCGTCAGGAGTAAGGTAACGAATCTAAGTTTTTTTAGTAATCTATAAGATGCTCAAACTAACACTAATGTTCCAAAAAGAAAAGGCCGCCGGCACAACAGCACGAATTAAGATGGAAAAAGAAAAGGAAATTTAAAACATTTGTACAACTTCCGTAATGATATCATGTGGAAAACCACAGTATTCTCATTTATGTCTTTAGTCACTCAAACAGTTGCAAACTTACATATGAAACCATAACAATTAATTTCAGTTCAAATGCTATACTATAATAACTCCACAAACTATTTATCAGGATCATTTCCTTCCCTAAAAATAATCACTATATTATATTATAAACACATATATAAATATTTTAGCAATATGTAAATGATAGGAAATATCAGCAAGGTGGCATGTCCTGAGGAGGAGAGAAAATCCGTTCTTTTGGCCTGGGTCCATTTTTCACTATAAACACTGTCTGCATCCCCCATGTAAGATGACGCTCAATATGGCAATGCATAATCCAAACTCCTAAAACAATAAAAAAAAAACAATAAAAAAAAACAAAGGGTTAACATAATAAGTTCCACAATGAATAAAATTATTTAACATTTTAATTTAATTATCTACACTGGTTGTGTAAATAACTTCTTCATTATCAGTGTCACATTCTGAACCTTATAATTTTCCAGGAAACTAGTTTCACTTATTATAAACAGGTAATTAAGCCCGTTGTTTGTATTTTAGGTGACCTGATATCATAAAAATAAACTCTAAATAAAAATAATAATGAAAGAATGCGTTATGAGGAAGACTTACCCGGGTTATCTGCCATGAATCTAATGGCAATCCAACCATTTCTAGGGATAGCAACGGTGTTTCTTCGAGGAGGATCAACAAGATTATAGTTCTGAGGATCCTGTTTTTCGTCAAAATTTCCATATCCCCAACCAACAACATAAAAATTGTACCCATGAAGATGCATTGGATGGTCTAAGCCAGTGACCAAATTAGTCCCCTGCAGTACCAACTCAACTGTTGTATTATACTCTAGCACTTTCACTTGTGTCCCAAATTCAGGTAACTCAAGCTTTAAAGGCAGGACATCAGCAGTATAATTAAATACATATGGTGGAAAACTAGGAAATTTGGTCCCAAACACGCCCTTAATGTGATTATAATAGGCTTCTAGTATGTTATATGTTGGTGTCACAAAACTTATGTTGTTCATACTAGCCGATAATCGTGTCCCATTTGGTCCTTGGCATGTTGTAACATCTGTACCATTTATAGGACAAGGCAATAAGTTAATTGAAACAGTTGAAACTAATCTTGTTTTCACTTTAAGTGGGACGGATATCGGATGGTGTTTAGAACCTAAACTTCTTAGGTTGCCACTGAAATTAACAGCTTCAGTTGTGTTACTGTAAGAAGGTAAATAAGGTAGTAAAAGAGGTGAAGAAATTAAGTAATTTCCTTCATATTTAACAATGGCTGTGGTTGTTGTGTTATCAAATTGGACATTAGTCCCATTACTATATGCCCTAGCAACCATGTAGTAAAAATTAGGTTTTCGATTGGCTTTCAACAGGCAGTCAAGTGTTTGTCCAGGACTTATCGCGATATAATCACTTGTCAATGGCTTTGTGTAGCTTCCATCTGTTCCAACAACTGTTAATTTGTGCTTTGCAATCGCGAAAAAGAGAATTTCATTCATTGCAGCATTAAGAATTCGTAGTAGATAAGTCTTCCCGGACTTAACTTCTAGCTTGAAAGTTCCTGCTCAAACAAAGAAAAGAAAAGAATGGAAAATAATGAAGAACGAAGGATGACGAACAGTATGACCTAAAATGGCATAAAGTTTTGGATTTAACTTAAATATACGTACACTATAAAAGATTTTTAACTACGTAGTACTTATATTTTAACCTAATTAATTACCATGCGACAAGCTTTTTTTCTTAATTATTAATCCCATTTTTTATGAACGATTATAGTATTTAAAAAAAGAATATGCTATCGACGTATAGAAGCTAAACTCTAAGTTTTTATTAGAGGCAGGTAACAATCAAATAGTGAGGGATAAATAATCAAAGGTGTTACTATCATGAAGCCAATAAATGGAAAAGATGAGTATTTCAATGCAAAGAATAATCGAATAGACAAAGTTTGTTTAATTAATTTCTTATTTTAGTACACGAGTAATATATATTAATGTGTAGAAACATGTAAAGATCAATATCAATAACTTTCTGATAGCAATGGGATACCTACCATATTTTGAACATGGGTAAAAATCACCAGGCTGACCATTAATCATAAAAGCATCAGAATTTCTAGGCTGACCTCCTGAGGCAGTAAATTCCTTTAAAACATCCACAACACTGTCCTTCCACCACTCACCTGAGAATCAAATTAAAGAAGACAGGAATTTGTAAAATTTGTGAGAATAATAAACATAAAATTATATGCATTATTCGATTACAATAAGATGTTTATATAAGGAATATTTATAATTGTACCTAAAATAATTGGTATCTCAGCTTGAGGCTTGGGAAAAGGATAGCTAGTTCCGGGCTTCGGATAAACCACAATGGCACCATGAACTGTGGCACGCGCCCAAGCACTGTGCGCGTGCCACCAAATAGTACCTTCTTCGTCAGAAAGTACTATTTTTTGTCTGAATTTAGAGCCTGGTTGAATTGGACACTGGGTTATATATTCAGGACCATCTGACCAGGGATTCCGTGGTTGTTTCACTCCATGCCTGGTTTATATATTTTGAAAGTAAAATCACCAAAGGTTGAAAAGAACAAAATTAAAAGGGTATATATATAGGGTGCACCAAAGTAAAAAAATAAAATAAAACTGGAATATATATATTTACCAGTGAATAGTGAGGTTGTACTTTCCTTTGTTATAGACATCAACAATAAGTGTAGATCCTTGGTGAACATAGAGGGTCGGCCCTGGAAATTTGCCATTGACAGTCAGAATTTCCTTTGATTTGCACAGCCTTTCGAACGAAGCTTCTTTAACCTACGTATACCATGAACATACAACGTTAATTAATTCACATAAGGATTATTAATTAATTCAACAGAAGCTGATAATAATATGTGTTTTACGATGAAATGGTAGTGGTTAGCAAAAACTACGTAATGGAGGAAAGTGAGAACAACTATGAGACTCAATGTATGTGTTCTCATAACAACTTCTCCAGCCATCATCTAATTAGAAGATAATTTAATCCTTTTTGTTTATTTTTTTTGTTTTTAACCTCTTAATTCTTCTCTCTCTTGCTCACGGAATATATAATGGTATGGTAGAATAAAGAACTAACAGTTGACAACAACAGAATTAAATGCTGCGTACTAGAAATAGTATCAAGAAAATTATGTTTAGAGCTTTGCGTGAATGGATTATTAAGAGAGAGTAGAGGAAATTTATTGCTATGGTACTGTAATAACCGGATCCTTGACTATATTATGAATATGTTTTATTACTGAATTGTGTTTTAGGTATATGATACTTTGACAGAAATTATCTGGAATAAAAAGAGAAGTAAAGAAAAAAAAAATGAAATCAGGGAAACCAGCGTGATTATGTTAAATCTATTGTGGTCATAGTAGATTTTTAGAGAGTGAGAGAAGATTTTTGTTCCGTTAGCGACGACACGATACTACCGGAGATTGTTGAAGTGTAAGATCATATCATCTAAAAGTTTAAATTGTACTTAATTAACCGTAAGATCATACTTAAAATGTATCTTTTTATTTACTTAATTATATTTTTAATTTAACACACCTTTTCACGTGCGAATCTGGTTCTTTTTCATGAGGTAAACACCTGGTTTTTTTATTTTTTATTTTTTGATAATTAATGGGTGTAGGTGAGATTCAAAGCCAAAACTTTGCATGATTTGATTGCATGTTGAAATGTGTGACCGTGTTATCCAAAAGCTTAAATTTTACGGGAAGGACGTTTTAATTTGCTTAATGCTATCTTGTATGCCCTAAGTGGCTATGTTTGGTATGTAATAGAAATTAGTAGATCTTTTCTCTATGCATTTTACTCACCTTAGAATCCTTGCTTATCTTCTGTGTTTGAGTGATTTGTTTAAGAGTGATCTATGTTTGAATGGTTTTTAATGCATATATGGTCAGATCTCTTTATAACAGCGTTCCTATGTAACAATATTTCACTATAGAAATTATAATTTTTCCGGAACTAATTTTCATATTATGTTATAATATATGTTCTCTACAACAGCACTTCGCTATATTCAGAGGCGGATTTAGGGGGGCGGAAGAGGGTTCACCCGAATCCCCATTGCCGAAAAATTACACTGTATATATAAGGCAAAATCTGTTTTTACCTCTATATATTAAGTTTTGAATCCCCTTGACACAACCTAAAAGTGTAATTTAGTGGTCAAGGGGGTTCAAAATTTTTGTAAGCTCATGTGTTCAATTCTCACAAACTACAATCTTTTACAATTTTTTACTTTTTGAACCCCCTTCGCGTAAATTTTGCCTCCGCCACAGACTATAATATCAAAAAATATTCTGAACAAACGAAAGTTTATTATAGAAAGATTTGACGGTACCTCTAGCTATTTCGATCGAGTTGCCTAGTATGAAACCGTTGTACTTTTGTCAACTATGCTTTGGATTATTTTTCAAAGTTACCTAAGAAATAACTAGTCGAGTTTTTAAAGTCAAATATTTTCTTCAAATTTCATTTTCTATTACTAATTTTGTCCTTTCTTTTTTCTTTACTGATTCCAACTGAAACGAGAAAAAAATTGACGCTCAATGAAGGCGAGGGACTTGATTTTCAACTCTGTTAAAAGATTTCTCTCTGTTTGGCATTTTCTTTTTAATTTCTGTTTGCGTGAATAAGAAACCGTTTATCCTTTTCATTCTTTGTTCATCTTATAGCATACTCCCTTAATTAATTACTTTTATTTCACATTTGTCTAGTCAATTATTTTTTCTTAATATTCGGTTTCATTATCCATCATTCCTTTTCATTCTTTGTTTGTTCATGATCTTATACCAGAAATAAAAACAGTTCTTATTAAGCAGGTATAATGGCCCAATGATATTTCCCAACCAACGGCTTGAATACAAAAAGTCAAAGAGCATTTATTAGCAAGCTATGGAAAGGGAAAAAAAAGGAGAGAGTGAGAATCAGATGAAAATAATGTTTTACCTTCTCGATGCTATTTTTGTCACAATGTACTTTTTAGGATTCGGGAACCAAAATGTGATTCATTTGAATTTAAAGAATTAAAATGTGTGGAATAAAACTTTGAATATTATAATATATATATATATATAACACTGTGCTATACTTTAACGGTCATTTATCCGTTAAAGTATAGCGCAATAAAATACCGTGTTATAGTATAACGCGGTATATAAGAGCGCTAAACCTATATAAATAACCGTGGCTTCACCTTCCCCGCCAAACCAGCCAACCTTCCTCTCCATTAAACAAAACCAAACCAGCAGCCCTCCTTTTTAACCAATAAAAACTCGCTTGGAGCCCATCGGTCTCACAAAAAGTGTGGATTCTCGGTTCCACATCCTAGCTAAGGCGTTATCTCGTAGTGAATTGCTTGTTTCGGCTCCAAATCATCAAATCTTCAGGTTTCCAAAAAATTAAAATCGAAGTATTCCGACTTAGTTTTTATTAAAACTCATGTATAAAGAAGGCCTATTAGTAAAACAAATTTTAATGTGCTCTAGGTTATTTTGTGATTGTTTTGTAATTTAATTAATTTATTATTTTATATTTGGATTATATTATCAATGTGCTACAAAAATAATAAAACATAAAAATTGTTATTAGTTGTTAAAAAAAATATTAATTAGTTAATTTTTACTGTGGTATATATTTTTTCGTGATTTTTTGTGATTAAATTAATTTGTTATTTTTATCCGATTTAGATTATTTATTTGCTAAAATATTAGTAAAATAGATAAATTATTTTTTTTGGAATAATTAATCTTATTTAGATGTTATTGTTATTTACATATATGAATACGTGACTTTCGTTCCCTGTAGTAGTATGTTGTGCCTATAATTTTAATGTAGTGCTCGTATTTGTAATGATGTGCCCTTTTAGCGTAGTAAAATGTAGTGTGATTTAGTGTAGTATCTTTGTAGTTATTGAAATTAATCATTTAATTTCTGTTAAACCCAAAAATATCTGGAAAAAAACTAATACTTCAAACCCAAACTCTCTCGATTTCTAGCCAACAAATGTAAGAAAATAACAATAGAAAATAATAATATTTATCAAACTAAGTATTGTTATATGAATATTTAATAATTAAATCTTGTATAGTTATGAAAATTAATTATTTAATTTTATTATAATAAAAAATAGGTGAGTAACAAACAAACATATAAAATAATAAACTGACACATAAAATAATAAACAAACATATAAAATAGTAAACTAACATCTAAAATAATAACTAACATATAAAATATAAAATTATAATATAGAAAATTTTATCAACCTAATTAACAATATAGTAAAAATATTGAATAAATTTTAATATTAAAGATATTGAAATATATTTAAGTATGTTAAGCAAAGATAAATAAAAAAAAAAATAGAAGCAAAGAAATAACCAAGAACCGATAAAGGGTATTTACTGGGGAAAAAAGCTCTCTCCTCTCTCTACTACTTATCATCTTCATTATTTCTCTAATTCATAAACTATGTCCAAGCTACTCACAGAGCCTTCATTAATGGAGGCCTCTATACCACCAAAACCTCCATACCCAAAAAATAACACAAACGGACAAAGTGGAAAGGAAATCGCAATCTCATACAAGGAAAAGTTCGTCTCCCAAGATCCACTTAACTTCAACCAAGATCATCAAATATCCACGCTCTCAATAGCAAAGGACTACAATGAAGACATTCCACTATCACGACCCAAAATCCATAGGTCGTGATGGCACCGAACATCACTGTCAGGCAAGCCAAATCCTTAATAGGTTGAAATATATTCATGTTTTAACATTATCGAAATCGTTACCTTTCCTTTTTCATAATAAAATAAACAATTTTTTGTAAATTAAATACGACGGGAAATAAAATTCTGTTATTTAAAAACAGTGATCTATGATTTCACTTAACCAATTATATCTCAATACATATCCCAGAACCCGGTGTCACAAGTACATGAGCAATTTCTAAGAATTTTACAAATACTACAAAGCTTGTCTGAAATACAATTTGGACAAGGGATTTAAAATAATAATAATACAGTAGAAGGGGGATTCTGTCAGCTGCGAAACGCCTCCGGATGATGCAGCCCGTCCAAGTCTCCAAATCAATCACTATGCTATGTAGGTACTTGTGCAACAAAATACACAGCAAGTATAGTATGAGTACAAAAATAATGTGTACTCAGTAAGTCGCGCGCCTAACCTCAGAGAGGTAGTGACGAGAGGTCAAATTAGACACTTACTAAAGGTTCATTTAAAATATTTAGGAGTGACACTAAGCATGGTTTTATCATAGGCAGTTTATAAAATAGGATTTAAACATCCTTCAATTTCGTTCATATTTAACACTTTAGTCATATTAACAATCAATCAATATGATGATTTAGTCAAATAATAATAAATCAACGGAAGGAACAACTTCTTCCAAAAGTCTTTTTAATAACTTTAACTCTTTATCATTTCAATCGATAATTTAACATTTCAGGCCAATAATCAGACAAATATCATAACAATTACGCAGCAAATATCATGCGCAGGCAATGCCGAGGGTCGAACGGCACGGACCAACAATAATAAATTGTGCACTGCCGAGGGGTTGACCGGCTCGAACCATAGATGCATCTATCTGCCCCGCTCGCGAATCGATCATACGACGCGGTTAACATAATACGGCTAGCCTGCTCGCGAATCATACATGTGACTCAGGTGCTCATATAAATACATTGACAAATATAGGATCTTCCTACTCGCGAATCACTCAAGCGACTCAGGCACCCAAAGTTACACATATCCACATAATAAATTCGTATTTTATCAAGAAAATCATTTTTCTCAGGAAAATGGTAAAGTCTTTATTAAAAGAATCATGAAATATAGGTTTTAAAATCTTTGTTTTTGAAACCCATTTGTCAAATCTAGTAATACTCCATGATACAACCCAGTCCAGGTACACATATGTTCATAGCGGAAACAATTCTCTTTTTTTTTTAGAAGGTTAACAATATGAACTCTAGCTTTCTTTAATACATTCAATTACGTTTTCGGTCATATTAGAAGTTTAATATTACAGGCAGGGTTACAAGTACACACATAAAGCATGCTAGTGGGTCCTAGGCTACCGGACATGGCATAATAGTAGCTACGCATGGACTCCCGTCACCTCGTGCGTACGTAGCCCCCAAAAATAATAGCATGTACTGAATAAATTCACCTAGGGGGACGATTCCCCCTCACATAGTTAGAAAGTAGACTTACCTCGCTTTGACATTCCAACACCGACTTCCAAGCCCTTCCGATGAATCCAACGGACGCACAATGCTCCGAAACTACCACATAATGGTACATCAATGAAAATTCATCCTAATACTCACAATAAATTCAGATTATATACTTTCCTGACCCCGCTTGAAGAAATGACCAAAATGCCCTTGGGCCCACGTGCCCGAAATCCAAAACTTCTCGAAGATACATTCTACCCATAGCCTTACTAACTCAAATATATAATTTACTCAAATATTCATGCTCAATTTGTGGCTAAAACCCAAATTTACATTTTTTTAGGTTTTTCTTCAAAAACCCAATTTCCTACCAATTTCCATGCCCAATCCATGCATATAATCTTGTATTTAACCTTAGAAACAAGTAGAAACAACTGACCTCTTATCCCTGATGAAATCTCCCTTGAAAAGCTCTCCAAAATCGTCTCAACCAAATGAAAAATGAAGACAATGAACCCCAAGTTCTCGTTTTAAAACATTCTGCCCAGGTCGATTTCTGCACCTGCGGTCCTTCCTCCGCAGCTGCGATCTCGCAGGTGCGACCAAATCTCCCACACCTGCGGTTTTACTCAACTTCAGCGAAATCGTACCTGCGCCCCACTGTCCGTACCTGCGGCTTCGCAGGTGCGGAATATCCATCGCACCTGCGGTCCCCAGCCAAGCCAAGCCCACACTCGCACCTGCGGTCAAATCCTCGCAGGTGCGATTACACCAGATGAAAACAGCTTCAGCCCTTTTCCAACTTCAACTTTGATCCGTTAACCACCCAGAATCCACCCGAGACCCCCGGGACCCCGTCCAATTATACCAACATGTCCCAAAACACTTCAAGCCCAAATTCATGAAATCCTTCTAAAATGCTAACTTCTACAATATACGTCGAAACGCTCCCTGGTTATCCAAAACCCGTTCCAAACATACACCCAAGTCCAAAATCATCTTACGAACCTGCTAGAACCTTCAAATCCTGATTCGGAGATCGTTTATTCAAAATTTCAATCTTAGTTGATTTCTCTAACTTAAGGCTTCTGAAATGAGAATTTTCTTTCCATATCAATTCTAAACTTCCTGGTATTCAATTCCGACCATGCCCACGGGTCATAATACCTGAAACGGAGCTGCTCGCGACTTCAACCAGCTGAACGACATGCTAGAACTCAAAACGACCAGTCGAGTCGTGACATTCTCCCCCACTTAAACCGATGTTCATCCTCGAACGTGCTAAGAACTGCTCTGGAGTTACCTGAAATCACTATTTAACATTTCGAGCACCTGCCCGTGCTACCACAACCCAGTCGAGCACAATAGCTTGATCAAATCTGGAGATTTCTTCGTCATCCATATAATAAGCTCAGAATTCATTCAAACACCTGAAATTTCTCTAACCAGGCCTAGTTTCAATATATATAAGCACTGCATCAACTAGCACACGATATACCAGATCATAACTGCATACCCTTGCTAAATCGGCACCATGCACCGTATAACTCATCGTCTGACCACAAAGATGCTCCCTGAACCTTATTAGCCAAGGTCCACGAATCTGATGCTCCTGAGGCACCTCATAACAAGTATACAGACGTCCTGCTATAATGCTGGCGATACAACCACAATAGAGGGAATGCGCAGAAATTCACACTCAACTGCAGAGTTAACAAATCCTTAAATACCTCATCTTGACTAGAATTGTCACTTTCTTTATGAGCCTGTATGATGGTATTTGTTCTTTAATATACACTTCACATAACCTTATCTTACTGATCCCTGGTCCGATAATCTAGTCTCACCCAGTATGAACTGCTCAGAAAACAATTCACCCCAAACATGGCCAGCAGCCTCACATGATACCACATCGCGCCAATAGACCATAACTCGAACATGATAATAAGAAACAACTCAGGACAGAACTACTCAGCTCACACAACTAATATGAATCCTTACCAGAAAATAGGAAATAAATCACCAAAAAATAAATACATATTAACCCTTCTCATCATCACACTGTTGCGGCGTGCAACCCGATCCAAATAACATACCCGTGGCGACGTGCCACCCGATCCACACATAAAATTTACATAAGAAGATATATATACGGAGCTGATTTGCTCACTATTACGAATTACTAAATATCGATCACAAGCACGCTAAATGCATATTACTATCCTGGGGAGACTGATAAAGCCATAGGCTACAAAACTCAAACACAACTGAGGGGCGATATATATATATATATATATATATATATATATACACACACACACACACACACTTTGGATCTCAAGAGTTGTCCTGCTCACCTAACATCCCCGCTACGCGGGACCTCAACACATGAGAAATTATCAAGTCATTTCACAACTCATACGGCACAATCACAATAACACATGAATTCGACGAAGACGGAACAACACCCGATGTTCTAATACCTTTCCATGAAAAAAATGCTCTACTGAAAGGTACATGCTTGGCTCATACGGAGCCCATAATCATATTTAAATCCATCCACAAACATCGAGCCACCTCGCTCGCACCAAACTTAGCTATTATCTTTTACCTGGGTCCGCATTAACCCACTTTTCGCATAATACACGAGAACAACCATCATCACCGGGACTAACACCCCATAATCCATAATCAACTGAATCGAACGCCCTCCAGGCGTAAATTCTCAATTAAGCAATAATGCACTTCTTTATACTCGGTCCAAATATGTATTCCATCAAGTGACTACATGTCACACTTTTTACAATCTTTTCGCAGTCATGCTTCCACGACCTTCCACACAAGGCAACAAGTCAGCACATCCACAACAGTGACCACACTAAGGCCACAAAACACATCAAGAACCCATGACCAGGGTACAAAGCCTCTTTCACCGAATATCAATATCAGGTGACACTGAAGATAACACCAGCTTACACCGAACTTTCAAATCACTTTTACCTTGCTCTTCCGAGCTCATGACATCCTTATAAACATCGGACCTCAATCTCGATTCTTACTCCCAGTTACATACTACTTCCCGCACCTAACATACCAACATGAGGTAGCGCAAGAATTCCATCATAACTTTCGAACCACCAATAGGGTGAACACTTCATTATATAGAAACTTTTTACTTGACTCAATTCAAGTGTACCATCTCAACACACGAGTGAATTCCCGTTATCACCCAATCATGCAAATCCTTAAGTAGTAGTCTATACCACCATAACCCTTCCGGGATCCGCCTACACATGACAGGCCATAGCACCCAAATGTTCCCACATGAAATCCACTACGACGGCCGACAAGCCCCGCACACACCGGCATAAGCCACATACATAACTAAATCACATCAAAGGAACCAATCACTTCCGCAAATGTGCCATTTCAACCATGGCTAATCAATCTATCTTCTTTTAATCATCTTCAATTTCCTCAGGAATAATAACAACTTTCTTCAACCCATAGCAAACTCAACCGTCACTCATCTCGAGTGACCATGATTCACGAGACTATGCTGCCCAAATCCTGCAACTTGTCTCATACCCTTCTGATAATCTTTTCTTCAATCGGGAGTCTATTTCTCTCACTACTCCAATATTATCTTGCATGCTGAAACATATCATAGAACATTCGAACCATCCTCATTTTTTTCTCAGAGATTACTCTGCAAAAGCTCGATTCTCGATCATACTACTGCCTGAAATCCTTAATCGCTGCATTCTTAACTTTTGAACTCACTAGGACCGCTATTGAGAGTCACCCACTTTAGCTGGCCCCGAATACAATCAACTCCAAGGCTCTTCTAGCACAGGAATACCTTTTTCAATGAAACACGTGACTGACTCACTATCCTTACAACTCACTCGCCCATGCCTTAAGCATAAGGTCTAAATCTTCCAAAGCCTAACCCTGATCCGACAGGGCAAACTTTTGCACATATTCATCCAATTCTAGGCATAATTACCATTTTACCCCTTTTTCCTTAGCTGAAATAACTCGCCAACACGCCGAAAATCCTTAACCCCATGCGAAGACAATCCTACAACCAAACTGCAGATGGTGGGACTCCCCCACTTAAACCGAGGCTACTCCTTGCACCACTCTAGAGCCTGATGAGATCCTTACTCCTTTGATAACATGATCTTTCTCAGCCAATCCATCCAAATCTTCCAAATTCTCTTGCTAGCACTCCCTAAATACTCGAATTCTCTAGTATCATTAACACATTCGATCTCCTACCGACTAGCCACTAGGATCGCTCACAAAACCTGCCAACCCCGCCATTTCTATCCTATCCCTAGAAGACAACCCACCTGTAGAAATCACTCGCGGACACCTCCCACGACGCTGAAATGCACTCTCTCTGCGACTTCAATACCCTATCCTACACTCTGCTTCATTTACCAACTTACTAGCCCATCTGCTCCTCATGGACATCCATTAAATGTGCGACAATATCTCCAAATTCCAAGTTGTTCTGCCGCTCCCCCATTTTGCGTCTGCTCGACTTCCGCTTCTTACATCTAGCCTCCTAGAAATGGAACCACCGCCTAACCTCGTTCCAGGATCATTCTTTGCCAACCGCATTCTTCAGTACTTCCTCTCAATACTCTAACCCCACGCAACCAAAGAAGCCATAGTACCGACAAAATTAACACATTCCACTCGATCAATGACGACGACTACACGTCACGGGTGCATATCCCATCTCGCTTGAAGACACCAAGTCTTACTACCTTATCAACCCCAATCGGACCATTCATAACCCAAAATTCCATTCCTCTGCCGGCACAAAAGCATTGAAATCTCGAAATCACGCTCTGGGGAGACCTCCCTTCAAACCATTCATCTCTTCCAACATACGGGCAAACGTTCTATCATCATATCGACACCGCGCGATGATCAATTGCAGATATCATCACTACCTGAGCACAACCTTAAGGCTCCCAGAAACATAGCTACTGAGCTGAAATAACATATTACCCTTTCACAGGGCCATAACAATAACCACTACCATTTACACATGAAAGCATCTCGAATTACATTCGTAGCACCATTTCCATTCCTCAAATTCCTGATCCATAGCAAGCGCTTCGCGGCGCGTAATATTGAGTAGGAATGAACATAGGCATAAGACTCAAAGGAATCAACTCGCACGATGAAGAATCAAGAAGGGAAATACTCCTAATAGCCATGTAGCCTCTCGAAGATAAGTACAGACATCTTTGTACCGATCTGCAAGACTCTACTAGACTTGATCATGACTCATGAGACCTACGGGAACCTAGCGCTCTGATACCATGTTGTCACGACCCAAAATCCATAGGTCGTGATGGCGTCAGACACCACTGTCAGGCAAGCAAAATCCTTCATAGGTTGAAACACATTCATGTTTTAACATTATCGAAACCGTTACCTTTCCTTGCATTTCATAATTAAATAAACAAATTTTGTAAATTAAATACGACGGCAAATAAAATTTTGTTATTCAAAAACAGTGATCTAAGATTTCACTTAAACAATTATATCCCAATACATATCCCAGAACCCGGTGTCACAAGTACATAAGCAATTTCTAAGAATTTTACAAATACTACAAAGCTTGTCTGAAATACAATTTAGATAAGGGATTTAAAATAATAATAATACGCTAGGAGGGGGACTCTGTCAGCTGCGGAACGCCTCCGGATGATACAGCCCATCCAAGTCTCCAAATCAATCACTATGCTATGTAGGTACCTGTGCAACAAAATGCACAGCAAGTGTAGTATGAGTACAAAAACAACGTGTACTCAGTAAGTCGCCCCCGTAACCTCAGAGAGGTAGTGACGAGAGGTCAAATTAGACACTTACTAAAGGTCCATTTAAAATATTTAGGAGTGACACTAAGCATGGTTTTATCATAGGCAGTTAATAAAACAGTATTTAAACATCATTCAATTTCGTTCACATTGAACACTTTATATCTTCGTCATATTAACAATTAATCAACATGATGATTTAATCAAATAATAATAAATCAACAGAAGGAATAACTTCATCCAAAATTCTTTTTAATTACTTTAAGGCTTTGTCATTTCAATCGATAATTTAACATTTCAGGCCAATAATCAGGCAAATATCATAACAACTACGCAGCAAATAACATGCGCAGGCAATGCCGAGGGTCGAACGACACGGACCAACAATAATATATTGTGCACTGTCGAGGGGTCGACCGGCTCGAACCATAGAGGCATCTATCTGCCCCGCTCGCGAATCGATCATGCGACTTGGTTAACATAATACGGCTAGCCTGCTCGCGAATCATACATGCGACTCAGGTGATCATATGAATACATACACAAATATAAGGTCTTCCTGCTCGCAAATCACTCAAGCGACTCAGGGACCCAAAGTTATACATATCCACATAATAAATTCGTATTTTATCAAGAAAATCATTTTTCTCAGGAAAATGGTAAAGTCTTTATTAAAAGAATCATGAAATATAGGTTTTGAAATCTTTTTTTTTTTTTGAAACCCATTTGTCCAGTTTAGTAATACTCCATGATACAACCCAGTCCAGGTACACATATGTTCACAGCAAAAATAATTCTTTTTTTTAGAAGGTTAACAATATGAACTCTAGCTTTGTTTAAAACATTCAATTACGTTTTCAGTCATATTAGCAGTTTAATATTACAGGCAGGGTTACAAGTACACACATAAAGCATGCTAGTGGGTTCTAGGCTACCCGGACATGGCATAATAGTAGCTACGCACGGACTCCCATCACCACGTATGTACGTAGCCCCCGAAGATAATAGTATGTACTGAATAAATTCACCTAGGGGACGATTCCCCCTCACAAAGTTAGAAAGGAGACTTACCTCGCTCCGACATTCCAACACCGACTTCCAAGCCCTTCCGATGACTCCAACGGACGCACAACGCTCTGTAACTACCACATAATGGCAAAGCAATGAAAATTCATCCTAATACGCACAACAAATTAAGATTATACACTTTTCCGACCCCGCTCGGAGAAATAACAAAAATGCCCTCAGTCCCACATGCCCAGAATCCGAAATTTCTCGAAGATACATTCTACTTATAGCCTTACTAACTCAAATATATAATATACTCAATTATTCATGCTCAATTCGTGGCTAAAACCTAAATTTACATTTTTTTAGGTTTTTCTTCAAAAACCGCAATTTCCTACCAATTTCCATGCCCAATCCATGCATATAATCTTGTATTTAACCTTAGAAACGAGTAGAAACAACTTACCTCTGATACCTGATGAAATCTTCCTTGAAAATCTCTCCAAAATCGTCTCAACCAAATGAAAAATGAAGACAATGAACCCCAAATTTTCGTTTTAAAACATTCTGCCCAGGTCGATTTCCACACCTGCGGTCCTTCCTCCGCAACTGCGATCTTGCAGGTGCAACCAAATCTCCCGTACCTGCGGTTTTACTCAACTTCAGCAAAATCGCACCTGCACCCCACTGTCCGCACATGCGGCTTCGCAGGTGCGGAATATCCATCGCACTTGTGGTCCCCGGCCAAGCCAAGCCCACACTCGCACCTGCGGCTCCGCACCTATGGCCAAATCCTCGCAGGTGCGATTACACCGGATGACAGCAGCTTCAGCCCTTTTCCAACTTCTACTTTGATCCGTTAACCACCCGGAATCCACCCGAGGCCCCCGGGACCCCAGTCCAGTTAAACCAACTTGTCCCAAAACATGACACGGACTTGATCGGGCCCTCAAATCACATCAAATCGCGCCGAAATCACAAATCGCACTCAAATCCAATTCTTTAAGAACTTAGAAATTCAAACTTCTACATCTGATGCCGAAACCTATCAGATCACGTCTGATTGACCTCAAATTTTGCGCACAAGTCATATTCAACACTACGGACCTGCTCCAACTTCCAGAATTTCATTCCGACCTCGATATCAAAACTTCCACTTCCGGCTGGATTTCCCAAAACCTTCAAATTTCTATCTTTAACCAAATGACCCCAAAATGACCTACGGACATCCAAATTCACTTCCGATCGCGCTCCCAATTCCAGAATCGCCATACGGAGCAATTCCCAGACTCGGAATCCCAAACGGACATCAACCTCACTGATATGCACTTCAAGACCAAATTCATGAAATCCTTCTAAAATGCTAACTTCCACAATATATGCTGAAACGCTCCAGGGTTATCCAAAACCCGTTCCGAACATACACCCAAGTCCGAAATCATCATATGAACCTGCTGGAACCTTCAAATTCTGATTCGGAGATCGTTTACTCAAAATTCCAATCTTAGTTGATTTCTCCAACTTAAGGCTTCTGAAATGAGAATTTTCTTTCCATATCAATTCTAAACTTCCTGGTATTCAATTCCGACCACGCCCACGGGTCATAATACCTAAAACAGAGCTGCTCGCGACTTCAACCCGTTGAACGACATGCTATAACTCAAAACGATCGGCCGGGTCGTTACAGCCACAGTGCATGGAGAAACCAGAGGCAGAAAAGGAAGATCATGCAATTACTCTTACACCTGAAGATTTGCAACGCATCGATGATCCTTGGAATTTTCTGTCATTATCAAATTATGTGGTAAGCGTACCCTTCACCAGTATTTGAAAAAAGAAGATACAGGACCTTTGGAAACCTACAGAACTTTTCCCGTTAATCGATTTAGGCAATGATTTTTTCATAGTAAAATTTACTCAGGAATCAAACATGGTTAAAGCTCTACACCAAGGCCCTTGATTTATCAATGGCCATTTTCTATCCGTAAAAAATGGGTACCAAACTTCGTTGCTACTAAAGAAAAATTGGACATCACCGCAATTTGGCTAAGATTACCCCAACTCCCTACTGAATTCTATGATATCAATATTCTGACAAATATTGGGAACAAAATCGGTAGATTGTTAAAAATTGATGCTTGTACTTCAATAACCTTAAGGGATAGATATGCTAGACTTCGTGTCAAAATCTCACTCGATTATCCTGTTAAATATTCTATCTCCATAGGCAATCACAAACAACCTATATACTACGAGGGAGAAAACTTCTTATATAAAGATTGTGGCAGGTTAGGACACACACATACTAATTGTAGCTACTCACTAGAGAACACTAATACGACGACCACTGACATGAATCATAATGTCACTAACACTAATCCTTATTTGCAAAAGGAAGATAAACAATGGAATATTGTTACCTTCACAAAAAGGAGGAATCGACAAAATAGTTATAAGAAACAACCTAACAACTCTTCCCTCCTTATTAAAGATGAAACAAAAGACATGAGAAAGAGAAATTATGATAGCAAACATAATATGAACATCAATACGCAAAAACTTGCTTACAAAGAAAGGCCACCCTGAAAAACCACACTAGCACTAAAGACAAAGGACCTGAAATACAATTAGATAATAAGTTCAATATAATCAATACTAACAAAGAGAATTTCCTGACACAAACCCCAAACCACTCTCCTAACACTAGTAGTATTTCTAAACCGGCAATACTAACTAGACAAAATTTGGACTGCATGGGGAAATTTTGCACACACGTGGCTTCTCCTATAAAGCCAAAAAATACCCAACAACAAGTGTCCTCCGAGGAACAAGATAACATTTCCCCCGTCCACAGTTTAGAGGGGAAACCACTATACTTTCCGGAGAAAATCAAACAAAATCCTTCAAGCCTTAGGGAAATCATTGCAACCCCTAATCCTAACATCTTTATAGACCACACGCAATCCCAATAAACTCCCATGCAAATTGATACAAAATCTTTCAAATCTAACACAAAAGATCTCCCTAATCAATTATATCTAGAACATCAAAAGCTTATAACTAGCCAAAATCCTCTCTATGCCTCGTCTACCTTTACTCCTCCAGAGAAGAACTCACCTCCTCATAATTCCTCGACAAAATCCTCACCTAATGGAAAGCTTTCCGCCCAATCCACCACCTAACAACCTTCTAATCTACTACACAACCCCCCTACCCATGAATCATCAACCATAATCATGGTTGGAGAGGGTTTTAATGGGACAAACAACATCCTTTAACTTTGAGATAGAGGGTCAGGAGGTGATCATTATTCTCCAGAATCCAAACTTTCCAGACCAGTTGATAATGGAAGGTATGCAACTAGCCATGAACAACTATGTGAACCAAAGTTGGCTGAGCAACATCCTAAATCCTCTCACCTCAAATACCTCACATCAAAACCATGCAAGCTCATTGGGGTCTACCCCCTCACTTCATCCCAACACACGGGCTACAAGCCATACAAAATATCCCCTTCTTCCCACCTCAAAACCCTGGGAACTCAATCTTCCTTGCATGGAAACCACCAAACCAAATTTTACAAATGAACAATCAAGCGAATCCCCAGAACCAAGAAATTCCAGCCCCAATGGAAGTCCATCAACCTCCCAACGTACAAAAATTAGGAAACAACCTACAAGGGGAGGTAGAAGAAATATTAATACCCCTAAGAGAGTCTCGAATAGAGTTCAAAAGCCTAAGAGTAGCAATACTACTATACAAGGAAAGTCAAGACAAGAAATATATCATCAGCTGCCCAGCAGCATTGTTCAAGTGCTCGAT
Source organism: Nicotiana paniculata (assembly GCA_005239505.1). NCBI lineage: Eukaryota > Viridiplantae > Streptophyta > Magnoliopsida > Solanales > Solanaceae > Nicotiana > Nicotiana paniculata. The sequence goes on along the minus strand of ML336932.1, from coordinate 1,491 downwards.
GGACATAAGACCCCCCTTAAATCCAGCAGCAGGGATGTATGCAGTAATTATCAACCCAACTCTGAGAGAGGTACCCCCACTGAGACTGGAGGAGAAACAGGGACAACATCCAACACCACCTTTTCTCATGAGTCGCCCAATTAATTTCATATTCTGGAACGTGATGGGGGAAAATAATGCCATGTTTCGTAGGAATTTTAGGGACATTATAGATACCCATCAACCCTACTTAGTTTCCCTACTGGAGACTCGCATGCATGCACATGCACCAATCCAACAGGAATTCAACTTTTCTGAACTAGTTGAGATACCAACTGAAGCTAGATTAGAGGGGATAGCCATCATTTGGATGCATGATATGATTTCTGTTGAGGAAGTGATTCGTGAAGATCAGGAGCTAAATGCAATGATAAAGGTATTTCCAAACCATAAACCTTGGCTATTTAGCTCGATCTATGCTAGTACCTCTATTTCTAAACGTAATAAAATGTGAGAAAATCTTTCGTCTAGGTATCAAAATATTAACGTTCCAGGATTAGTCACAGGTGACTTCAACGATGTCCTATCATCATATGAGAAATAGGGAGTAGGCCAGTTAAGTTTAGAAGAACCAATAAGTTATGGAATTTTGTTCAAAAGTGTAATGTTTTTCACCTAGGTTTTAAAGGCTCTAAATACACTTGGTCAAATTTTAGAAAAAATAAAAAGGACCTCATTATAGAAAGACTAGATAGATGCTTTATGTCTAGACCCAAATCCTAACTCAGATCGCGATGGCGCCCAACAGCGGGGTTAGGCAAGCCAACATGAACAACACTAAGTGTTACCCTTCCCATTTGGTTAATTATTCCAACGTTTACCAGTTTTAAGCAATTATTAGCGTGATGATAACCTGTGACATAAAATAAAATCATACGACACATGAGCCAAAATATAAGCATATGTATAAATATACAGCCCAAAACCCAAAATATACGCTACGTGTGCGCCAGGAACTAGTATCACGAGTGTCACGGGAAACTATCTGAATATACAAGGATAATATATATATATATCCCACAGTCTGAATGAAGTAGACGGGGAAATGACAAAGGAAACTTCAGGGCGCTGCCAGAGATCGTCAGGAAGAGCAGCTCACCGCTAAGTCGAATCAACTCAAGTCAGTATCTATCACCGGCCTGATAATCAGATGAACCAGCCTCCGGACCTGTACAGTCAAGTACCGAAGAAGAAGAAGAAGAAGAAGAAGAAGAAGAAGAAGAAGAAGAAGAAGAAGAAGTGCAGCATGAGTACATAATAAATATGTACCCAGTGAATATCCCGTCTAAACTCGAAGAAGTAGTGACGAGAGGTCGACTAGGTACTCACTAAGGTCAAGTAATATAATATACAACGAGATATGGCTAAATCAATGGGCATGAGAAACACTGAACAACAAGTACATAGCAAATAACAAAATCCAGATAATAACTGAAAAAGGAACAGCAAAGT